>JAAGAY010134146.1:0-5000 GCA_011801015.1 Ardeotis arabs | reverse complement strand
TACTCTCCCTGAGGGCCTGGCCCTGATATTCAAATTGTTCCCAAGCTTTATTCTCCTATTTACATTTCTGAAATAAATCACCGCGTTAATACAGTTTCTTTTCATTTTTAAGGGCAATTAGTAATGAAATTAAATACGATTGCTTCAAGTATTACATGTTACGCATACATCTTTATTAATATAGTCACGATCTTCAGAGCCAAACATTTGGCCAGTGCAGCACATGGAAGCGTCTCATTAGGGCACCTACTTACATACGTGTTCTCAGCTCATGGATGAGAGCGTTCCAGCGGCAAGCAGCAGTCCCCATCAGTACTGGCTGGGGACACCTGCTTAAACCACAAGGACGTTCTGGCTCCATTTAAGGAAAATTATGTCCTTTTGCTTCCGTAATAGGAGTGGTGAAGATAATGGGACTGCATGTGGGCAAAAGGGGGAGCATCCTTTGGCCCGAGAAATTGCAAACACATGTGAAGCACTTTGAAGCGTTTAGGGGTATGGAAAAGCCCAAGAAAAGATGAGCATATCTAATATGTACAGCCCTGCTTCTGTGGTGCTGCTGACCCTGTGTGGTTGTCACGTGTCCCCATGGAGATGGCTGCATTCGCTTTTGGGTGAATGACCGCATCCCACACAGGTGGTTTGTAAAGCACTTTAGGGTTTCACCTGGTTCTGTATAAATATAAGGTGGCACAAAAGGAAATTTCTGCATATTAAAAAACTTTGTCAGAACACAAAGTCACCATGTGCGTGCAAACACACAAGTACGTATGTTCTTCAAGAGAGCAAAAAGAGCAGCAATGCCAGGGAAAAAACCCATCCTCACCTCGGTGCACGTGGCTGCGTGAACACCCAGAGGCGAAGGTGCAGGGTAGCACCAGAGCAAGACCCTCCTAAGCAGCGCTGCCAGTGCTACATCTGGCTGCGGCGCCTCATCGGAGCAGCGTCGCCCAAAACGCTCCCTCCGATTCTTCCATTCCAGGTGGATCCACTCTGACAGCAAACCCTCCACTTGGCCCGCTGCGCCATTCGCAGCTTTTTTTTGTGTGTTTAATGATTCTTGACCGGCCATTTAGCCTAGGAAGTGCCTGTATTGCTTTCCCCCTTCCTTTTTATAAATGTTGTCACCATCCGCTCAGCGCACGGCATTGAATGAGAGGAATCTCCAAGGGCACGGCTGTGAGGGGCAGGAGCACACTGAGATGTGCAAGCGCACGCAACAGTAAATGAAAAAAATAAAGGGGAAAACTGCCAATAAACTTGACCAAAGAGAACTGATCAGCAGAAACTGGGCCAAGTTCACAAACCTCTGGGATAATCTTCCACTAAGACTGAAAAAACCCATAACCCGAAAGTGATTAAAAGAAGGATTTCTGTAATTTGTTCGGGAGGGGGGACTGTAACAAACTAATTTAAGCTAATGTAATGTTTATAAAGTTACTTAGATAATGACACCATGTATGCCATTATAATCATTAAAACCCAATCTACAGTTTTTTTAAAAAAAAACTTAGATGATTAACACAAAATCAAGTTGATGTGAAGGAACAATCACTTTTAGAAAAAAAATCAGGAGGTCCTAATATTCTGTAGAATGAGGGAGGATGCAGCTGTATGTCGACAGCTTTCATATCCTCATTTGAATAATGTGGCCTGAATCTGTCACTTTATTCATCCTCCTTATGCTCAGTGTACTCTGCATCAACAACAAATTAAGTTGTAAATAAGAGACAATCATCACTTTTGTTTTTAAGCAGCTTCTGCATGGAGAATTTCAATGTACTGTTTCTTTTTGACAGAAAGAAAGGGATTCTACACTCTGCTTATGTAAGCACAAATATGAGGAAACCAACCGAAATGAAACAATAAAGGAGCACTTGAGAACTGCTCCAAAATGTTCTTGGAAGTACATTTCTGCCACCACAGAAATCTCCTTTTTAAATAGGATATGTATAATGAAAACTGTTTCATTTACAGTAACAATTATTGTTACTGAAATTTGAGTGATTTTTTATTTTTAGTTCAAAACCCTCCAGCCTCCTCTTTCCTCATCTAGGCACGAGTAGCGTACACCTCAACAGGAAGAACAAGTGAATAAAGTCAGCTGTAACCTTTGTGTACCCAGAAATATTATTAATCTCTAACACGATAACACGACACCTTTTCATGAGCAAATACAGCATGCAGTAAGGACAGAGGGGGCGGAAAGATATTTTCTTACCTTTACGTCTGAGAAGTAGGTTTTCAGCATATTGGAACTTGGGTACCGGGTGTAAAAGAACATGAGCTTGGCCTTTTTCAAGTGATTCGGTGACAAGCCTTCCTGCATGTAGGATTGAGTTAGTAAAGGAAAATGCTGTTTGTGAGAAAGCAGTTTCTGAACGTACAGAGCTAGCAAAGTGCCCCCTTAAATACTCTACGATTCCCCAGACTACAGGAGAAAATATTAACATTTAAATTGCTGCACTGTAATTTTCTGTAAAATAGGTGAACGAGGGATGTGAGGCCATGCAACTTAAACCCTGTATTTCCTATCAGTTTTGGTGCCGGCTCGCGGGAATCTTGTAAGTTTACAGCTTGTGTACCATATGTACGCTCACTTGTTGCTAAGGAAACAAATGCATGAAGCATGTGCCGCACAAAACTTATCAGCAGCTTTTTCTCCCTCTCCTTTGCAATTCCAGCTAAAGTTTCTTTTTCTCTGGGTGTCTTTTTCTCTTTTTCGTGCCACTTGTATGAAAGAGAGCCAATGCGCACGAGACAATCGGAGGCCCTTTATCACTGTGAGCAACGTTTTACACAGGCAGCACGTTTCACCTGTTCCGTTTGTGTCGATAAATTTTAACATCTTGAGTAACTCTCTCTAGTCCTGCTGTTGCTTTGCTCCAGTGCCTGCCTTGCAAATCAAAGTGAAATTTGTAATAGGCAGAGCCCCTCTGCCGCTCCATCCTCCCCCACCTCCCCACAAACTTGTCGCCTCCTGATTTACACAGTTAACTCCTCGGAGAACGAAGCTGTATTTGGGGCTAACCAATCAATAACTGTGGGCTAGCAGATCAATAAATGGCCACTTACCCTATAAGGCAGCCTATTTATCCTGGAAACATCATTACCTTTTAGATCTGTAAACAGAAGCCACTAAAAGAGTTCCCAAGGGAATGTGAAGCTAACCATAACAATCTCGGCTTGCTGATTTTTCTCCCAGCTTCTTGGCTCTCTTTTGTGTACTGCGTGCTAGGACGGCTCTGGTCACATCTGTGCCGCAGGCTGGCCCTGCCATTTCCTCAGCAAATTAATGGCTTTATAATTTATCAGAAATGAAGATGCACGTGGAGAAAATCAATGTAGCCCCCACAAGGTCAATTAAGGGTTCTTCCCAGAAGCTTCTCTAAGGACTGTTTCTCCTAAACACAGTTGTTGAAAATTTCACTCGCTTCACACCTTACGGTGGGGGGAAGGTCAACCAAGCTGACAGATGCGCCGCAGCCAAGGTGCCTCTTCCACCTTACGGCCGGGCGCACATCAGCACAGAACATCTCATTTCAGGCCTGGAGTCGGGAAACCCAGACTGATTTTTATCAGCAGGCTACTGATGATTAGCTAGGCTTTTTCAACAGAATTCCTTTTTCTCTAATTCGCGAGATCTGCTGAAACCCTCTCGCTTATTTCAGTCACAAGGTTCATTTTTAGATCGAAAAAATGTAGCATTAAAAAAAAAAAAGTCATTGACAATATTAGTTTAAAAACCTCTTATTATCTGGAAGTACACAGAAAACAGCTCAGCTGAACTTGCATTTTGTTTTAGATGCTTAATGATTACAAAGAAGATAATTTATGACTGACATACTTCTTGTGCCAAGAGAAGAGTTGAAAGAACCTCCAGTTACCTCCATTAGACTGATAGAGAAGTCTAAAAGAGCATTACACTCTGCAGTACCATCTGTCAAAATACGTAAGTGAAATAATAGTAGCAAGCTGTCACCTATTGCTTAGTGATAAGAGTTTTAGACAAATCAAAACTTCTATGCCAGAAATCCATTTTGTTATGTGATCCTTTCAGGAAAGTGGGGGTCCAGAGGGGTATTCCACTAAGTAAAGGAAAAAAAAAAAAATCCTAAGTCTCCTTAATTTGCAATTCCTCTGACACTGACAACATGCTAATATCAGGTTTGCCGTATATTCTCTTTCAATGCAGGCTCAAAGATGGACTTAAACTTTCAATAAAACCTCTCATATTTGCTGGATTTAAGCACATTAGACAGTTGTCTAAGCATTTGGATTCCTTCTGCATTTAGGATTTTTAAATATTTTCTGCTCTAATGCCAGAGGATATTGATATTGAATGAAACATGTATTAAAAGATGTTCTGAGACTCAAATTCCCAGAAATCCATTTTTTATTAAAATTAGACTTGTTCTCAAGGACTTGGCAGCCTTAAAGCGATATCAAATATGCTACAAATCTGTATATCTTGATCCTAAGGTTAACGCTTTGCTGTGACAAAAGATATGATCTGTAATAATCTAGCAAAAAATAGTTAATGACAGACTTAAGAGCTAAGAATTAGATAACTCATTGCTATTTCAGAAAAAAACTGAACTGACCAATTGCTTAATTTCCTTTTTAAGTGCTTGGGCTGAAAAGCAACTGTTCTTCCAAGAAAGCACTAGCTGTTTCCAGGATACTTACACACGCACAATGACTCATGATGAAATAGATTCAGTAAACATACAGCTGTACCGAACACGAGCTAAGCCCCATTCAAGGCCAGGAAAGAAAACGAGCACAAATAAATATTAAGGAGGTAAAGGGAGGAGGGGTGCCGAATGGAACGCAAACAAGCTCTGTCCCAGCAGCTCGTGTGGCTTGCCTCAATTCTCTTAGCTATAGCTTTGTGAAGACAGATGACATTCAATTCTATGGGTAATGCAAAATAGACAATAACTGTTGAAACTTGAGCCAGCTGCCAGGTGTAAAAAAAAAAAAAAAAAAAAAAAAAA
>JAAGAY010134145.1:0-11295 GCA_011801015.1 Ardeotis arabs | reverse complement strand
TTTTTTTTTTTTTTTTTTTTTTTTTCTTCTTCTTCCACTCATACAGATCCACATCCAGAGAACAGAAGGATGTGACCACATGACCTGTTCGCAGTGTAACACTAATTTCTGTTACCGTTGTGGGGAGAGATACCGCCAGCTCCGGTTCTTCGGAGATCACACGTCAAACCTCAGTATCTTTGGATGCAAATACCGCTACCTCCCCGAGAGACCACATTTGAGGAGATTAGTGCGAGGCTCTGTCTGTGGTGAGTGGATAAATGTTCCTTGTGGAGTGCTGCACAATGAGGTGACTGGGTGGGCAGGGTAATAGTTAAATAAAAACTAGTGGTTTAAAGTATTGGATAGGCAGCCTGTCATTTGGTTATGTAAAAGCTGTTTTTTAAATATGTAGCATTTGGACTCTCTGGACTACGTATGAATAAGTATTGTGTCCTCTTCTAATAGATTCTGTTTCCTAACGCTTTTTAATAATATGTAAGCAAACTAGAAAAATACTGACAATATGCACGTTGCTGGCTGTGATCATTATTCCAAGAGCATATAGGAGAAATGGATCAGAGCAGCAACCTTATTTAAACGAACCCCTGTGTCAAGGATCCATTTGAATAAAGCATTGTTTGGATTTGAACCTGATCTGGGTTTGAAAAACCAAAGCAACTCAGGTTAGCCCATTTAAATAGCAAGACACTTCTCTCTTAACTGTTAGCTTTGTTTCAGATAAAATCCAGCTTAAAACAAAATACATATTCCTGCATTCCATTTCTCTTACAGGAATATGATACCAAAAGCTTGACTTTTTTTTTTTTTTTTTTTAAAAAAAAGGCATTCCTAGTTTGCTTTTAAACCAGATGCGTACCTGTCTTAACCTACAGAAGCACAAGTAAAATCGATAACAAAGTAGATTATTACCTTATGTGTGATCTTACATAAAGTTCAGTCATTGTAGTGAGTCTACAGCATGTAAAGCTGTCTATAACATTATAGAACATGGTTGTATTAAGTGTCAAAAACTGTGAACCTATTAAGGAAAATAGGACTTTTTATGCTTTGAATTAAGGCATAGAAATTGCAGAAGACTAGGAGTTCACCTAGAATGAGGAAATGCTTTGAGCTTATCAATCAGTGATGTTGAATGTAGAGGTAAAGGTAAGAGACTGAACACGTGGAAATAGAAGTCAGCAGACCTACATTGAAAACAATACTCCTGAGCCAAACATCTTCCAGTAAGAAAGCTAGGTGATTTCTGTTTTAGAGCAACACAAGAGTTAGCACACAAACACATAGGCCTGGTAATAAGAATGCCAATCTTGCTGCTCTGCAAAGTTGTGGGAGACTCTCAAACCTGGAATGCATGTTTAACAAATGATAATAAGTCATCCAGGCCCGTTAGCTTGACCGTAGGAACTTGCAAAGCTTTAGAACAAACTTAATGAGAGAGGTAAATTAAAGATACAGAAATAAATAGGAAAGTGTGTAAAAGTTCAAAATGATTGGATGTGCCTACTCTGATACATTTAGTAGAGATAAATTCCAAAGCATGAGAAGATCTAAGATAATGCTGACACTAGAACACATGAATATACACTGTTCATGAATAAATTTTTACTTAAAATTCAAGAACTGTTTCAAAGCTCTTAGTAAGGTTTTGGAACAGCTTTTAGTAAAAGCCCCACTGGCAAACAATGTAAGCTATTTTAAAATGGATCTTGGTACATTTGGTGGAATTAGTATCTGTGATAGCCAGGGTCTGTGCTCAGAGGCATTACCAAGCCTGTACTGCTCACATGCAGAATCATGGGTAACCTTATTCCAAGATGAAACCTTCTATATAGAGTGGAGATAGAAATATAAAATAAGTGGGTTTTATCACAGCATAGATCAGCCAAAAATTATGTTAACTGTTGTCTTCATTTTTGCGATGGCTTACAGGTGAGGTATCTAAATATGCAGTTGACATGTTTTAATGCCACATACAAAGTCCAAGATATAGGTGCATGTACTGCATGTGCATAACTACTATTAAAATTGTTTTCTATTTTCCCTGTTTGTTGTTTTAGGAAACAATAATACACAACTCTTTCCTTTTTAAAAGAAACAGCTTTTACTAGTAAGAAAGAAAATTAGTTTATTTGCAAACAGTGACTTGGCAGTAGGGAAATGTGGAAGTGCAGTTAAATTTCAGTGCTGAAGATGTATATGCTCATATTTATAAAAAAACACATAGAGAAAGTATACGTTACTTTACTTTCATTTCCTATTTGCAAGTGTACTTGTGCTTTGCCTTAATTAGTAAACCAAGAAAGATTAGCAAATCTTAAAGCCTCATCTTAAGTTTCTCATAGGGTTTTCTGTTAAAATTTTCTCTCCAAGACTACCTCTGTCATACAGTGTTATTTCTCACAGGAATGGTCATCAATTGAATAGAGACAGAGCTAGCTGAACCTGCCAGCACATGTACTAATTGCCCTCATTTTTACAATAGCTCGTTAGCACCCAAGTTGACAGTGATTCAAAGAATTGTGCATTGATACTCATGACCTTAAATCCCTGTCATCCCGAAGTTCTACATTGTAATACTGATCCTGATACACTTTATGAATAATTACCAAAATGCTCCAGAGCCATAACAGAACTCTCACATGAAAATCAAAAAATAAAAATTTAAACAATTTACATCAGATAAGAATTCAGGAAATCAACTCACTGCTCTTCCTCCATTGGATTAGATTTTGGCAATGATTAGTACCTCTGAGCCAGTCCAGAGTTTTTTACTTTTTTTCCACAAGCACACACAGGTGGGTGTGCACATGTTTTTTTTTAAGAAGGCGTTATGTTGTTGTAAGATTCTATCTCCTGACATTTTTCTTTCAAGACTGTATGATCCCTAACTGTGATACAGTGTCAGTTCAGTTTGTGGATTCTGCCATTTTGAATGAGTGAAATTTGGCAAGATCAGCTATCTTTCTAAAACTTCAGGAGAATTGATCTGTGCCTGTTCACTGGGTGAGTATAAAGGTCTTCCTAGTGAGTTTGTCCCCAACAGTAGTCAATTAGAAAGAAGATTTAATTCCCTGTCTATTTCCAGTAATCATTGTTTTAGATGCTTCCTTAGTTAAGTGTTATATCTGAACCTTTGTTTAATAACTATCAATAGATGTATCCTTCACCAGTTCATACAGTTCTTAAGTTTTGGCTTCCACAACATCTCTGGTAGGGGCTGTAGGATTTGCTTTATGTGGAGAAAGTACTCCATTCCTCTATTGTTTTTTTTTAATTGATTCCTGATAATTTTATTGGTTACTTCTGTTATCATGAAAATTAGTAAATAATAATAGCTTGCTAATAGCTTGCTAACCTTCTTACATCTTTCTTTTATAGACTTCTCATCAGATTCTTCTTTGTCATGAGCTTTGTTTTTTTTTTTCCTGTTTTGTTTTGAACTGAAGCTTCGTAGTCTTAATCATTTAAGATCAAGTCGAAAATCCAAAAATGTTTAATTCCAGGTAGGGATCATGCCTAGGCTCAGAGATGTCCTGGTAGCTAGAACCATAGATGTAAATACGTTAAGGCTTTATCAGGCAAGAGGGGAGCATTATCGTCAGTAGGTGTTATTGTACAGACCTGGATTTTGGTTCCATAGTGAGAGTCAGCAGATAACGTTAGGAAGAGGAGACAGTAGCAGAGAGATAGGCCATTAGAAGCATCGTCTCTAAATTTTAGAAACATGTAGCAGGAAATAAAGGATGGATTTCCTATAGTAAAATACCTCTGCTAGTTAGCTAAATAGTGGAAATTGAGGATATTATCTTGGCTGTCAGCTGGAGACTGGTGAGTTGTTGCTAGACTTTCTTCTGTGACTTTTTTTTTTTTTTGCTTTCTTGCTATGGAGAAGAAATACTTATTTAAGTAAACATAGTGATTTTGTAGCCTTGTGCAGTGAAGATTTTTTGGCTTGCTTCTACTAAATCCAGGTGGGTGGGGTGTGTAGAAGGGAAAGAACACTTCATGGCAGGCTGGCATGCTACGATGGTTTCTGTTGAGAAGCAAGTGTTTGTCCCTACCATCTCAAGTTGTTCCATAATAAAAATAAGGGAAAAGGATTTATGGCAGCATAAATTTGAACATACTTTTCTTCATAAACCAGTGATTTTGTAAAGGTAATAGAAATCACAGGGAGAAAAAAATAGAATGGGAGCAGAAATGGTCTCTCAATTTGATGACATTTCTCTACCTTCTTTAGCTAGCATATTTTTCAGAGAAACTTTATCCTGTGACCAGTACAGTAAGGTGAAATTGCTTTTATCCTTCACTCCCAGCACACTTAGATATTTCATTTTCATACTAATTGTTTGGCTTCGTTGTTGATGGCAGAATGTTTGGTTATAACTGAATTAGTGATGAAATCCACAGAAAGGGAAAACATGTTCAGCTGTCTTAAATGTACTTAAGGTGCCACTTAAGTACGACTTCAATTCAGTTGAGTATATTATATTCAAAATCAGTTGCTATTAAAGAAAATGAAAATTTTTGCATGGTAAACAGCATTTCAAATAGGATTCAGAAAGCAGCATGTTTTCTGATCTGATTGACGTACTCCAGTACCAAACCAGCGTGCAGGATTCACTTTATGTATGCATGACTTTGAGCACTGTGGAAGGAAGCATGCATTTCTAGGATCCAACCTTCATTAGCAACTTTATCATTTAAGTTGGTCTGATTTGTAAGAAGTTTCCTATATACACTTGATAGGACTCTAAAAATAGATGCAAACTTGTATTAGAACTTAAATCTACATAGATATGACTGTTTTGTAAGTAGACACTTTTAGTGGCTCTGCTGCTTAAACATAATGATATGTTTGGAAAACAAAACCTTTTATTTCTCATATACTAGGGATTAAATTTGTATTCTAAAACTAGTATATTTACTTTTTACGTGACAAAGAATTCTCCAAGAATTTATGAGATTTTCTGTATATTACCCTAAAAACCACAAGCAAACCCAAAGTTATGCAAGCGAAAAATAATCTCTCATGTTTCCCTAACGTTTCCTCATTTTGCAGAAAAACCTCTTTCTCTATATCACAAGTAATGCAACCCTTCTGAGACACCTGCAAATAGTTTAGATTACCTCACATGCTGAGTAACCCACTAGAGAAACTGTCTACCATTAGTTGGAGTAGAACTGTAAAAAAGTTCCCTTTTTAGGCTTGTTCTATTTACAACCATTTCTTTTTATCTGTAAAAACTAGCTTTAAACATTGCCAAACTGACTACTACAACCTACTGCTGAGTTCACCACATGGACTAATGACCCAAACTTTTATTCAGCTCTGAGGCAAATTTTACATTTGCTCTCTCTGCTAGCAGTCTCGGAGCTAACAGACATAGGAGAGGTGGATCTTTGGGAAGTTTAGTACCTGCAATAAAGGTCATTAGTCTCAGCAGCATTTCTTGGTGTGTCACAATTCCCTCCCTGATTAAAAGCCTCATAATCCTTCACACTATGTGTGTCAAACTGGAATTGGATATAAAGTTAGGTTCAATTCAGATGTGTAAAATTGAGGATTTTATAATTGTTTCATACAATGCTGATAAAAATGATTGGGGCAAAAGGTACATATCTGCCACTGTGCAGTGATTGCTGCTGTTTGTATTCTTGCCTAATGGAAACTTGTGCAAGTCTTGTTCACCTTGTGTGAACTTGTCCTTTATTTTTAGTTTACAGAAGTAAAGAAAGAGAAAGGATTTAAATGTGGTAGATATATAAGGAGAAGAGATATTTTGGTTTGATTTTGAAGTTTAACCTTTCGAAAGAATGCATTGATAACCAAAGGAAGATACTCTGCCGTAACAATGAAAGGTCATTTTAGCCTGTAAGATCTTGGAACTACACAATGCTCACAACTTCATATTCACAGGCAGAAAGAAAAAGACACTCATTCATGCTTTATATCAGTTCTGAGTTAGTTTGTCAAATGTAAGTAAAAAGTTCTTAAACTGAATTAGCTTAGGAACCATTCTTTGTGTCTTCAAGAAATTACTGCAGTCAAAAGCTAGCTTAGCCCTTTCTGCACGCTCTGTTTCTGTGTTTTTAATTGCTCATTTATGGACTTTTCTTGGTTTTCCATCACTCTGCATTCCATCTCCTGTCTACACTTGCATAATTTATTTGACAATCTCTGTGTGTCTAGAATGCAGTGCAGTGGAGTCCCAAGAAGGTCTACCATTAGGATGCCTAGCAACTAGAGTAATACCAATAATATTTGATTGTTTTTTTCCTTCTAGGAATTAATGTTTCCCACCCATAACACTCCTATGAAATTTAAAAGGTATCAAAACAAAGCATGAAAAGGACCAATGAATTTAACTGCTGTAAATGTTTCCAAAATATCTCATTTTTCCCTCAGACTGCCCAAATTAGTGGCTCAGGTAATGGAGAGGTTTACATCATTATTGAATGAAGTAATCCATTTACTGAAATCTGACACAAGTGGCTTGAGAGAAGGAAGGGCAGGGAAGAGAGAGGTAACAAACTCACTTTTCCTGCCTTTCTAGAGGTGATCCTTCAAACACATGCTTAACTTGGAGAACTGCTTAATTTCAATTGCCTGATCAAACTGTTGGCGCATCAGTAAAAATGCCTGCCCCGCTGCATTTTCAAACAGCTGAGACAAGTGCCGTCTTTGATCCATCTGCTCAACCAACACAGCCAAGGAGATCCTGCCATTTAGTTGAAAGCATGCAACACAAGAAAAATAACTTGAATTCAAAGTTCATTTTCAACTGAAGTGTTTCAGAAGGAACCCTGCATTTCTACAGATCATTAACTCAGCAGAAATAAAGAATATGAGCACGTTTCATTTGTTCCGAGTGTCTTATGCTCTAGCCTGTGTGCTGCACAACCTCGCTGCCTTAATCATGTAAGAGCAACAACATATCCTTTTAAATGTTGATCCAAAATAGACTTGGCTGTGGTTTGATTTAGACCTAAATCACAGCTGTACATGAGGACTTCACCATAGCCTTTTAAAGCAAGCAGGAGCATATTTAGAGGTGATGGTCTCATTGCCTTGAGCTAACCTAAACACTCCAAGATGCTGGTTTGCTTGGCATCTTTCCAGGGTGGTTGCTGTAGGATTCCAGAGAAGCCAAATGATCGTAGCTTTATAGCGATGGCATTCTTGTCAATGCCTGAGGGATTTCAGAATGGAAACAGAAGTAAATGCAAGCTAACTGTTAACATACAAAATGAGCTGTACTCAGAGAGTTGTGGTAGGTGAAGAGGGCAGAGAGAAATGTGTGCAGAGAGCTGGCTGAGTGGTGATAGCTCATAGCTGGATTTGTAGGATGAATTTACAAGTAGGAATCCTCGTAAGGTATTGAAAAGGTGAACCAGCTTTTGGGAGTCTGATATCAAAATATTTATGGATGGTTGGAAAGGGAAAAATAAAATGCCTACTTTGAATTGATTAATGAATTGTGCGTTTCAGCTGGAAAACTACTCATTACACCCCTAATATTGGTTCTGGGACTGGCACTGGGAGCCGTAGCTGTTGTAATAGGTAAGAGTTACATATATGAATGAGTCTGATTCTCATTTTACAGTGACTTTCTGTATGACATCTCACTATTTTCATCTTGAAGAGATGGACACAAAGTAAAAACTTTATAGATACTGTTTTAGTATAAAGCACATGACTCTTTTTTTTTTTTTTTTCTAAAAAATTTGGGTTTAGAATACTCTTTCTTACTTGCTGTTGATGCCTGTTAGCTTTATTATTTTTTCCCAATTATTTGGTTGTTAAGGCTTTTCTGAATCAAAATCTTTTAACTAGTGTAGTTTAACTAGTAAAAAGGCCAGAGTAATTAAAATGTAGTGCTGAGGACTGGCTGACTTGGACCCTGCCTTTAATCATTCCAGTAGATCATAATTCTAAGATCTTTGCAATGTGGATGGTGAGATTTCTGGGGCACTAGGCATAGTGCCAAGAGTCCTCCAGCTTAAGGATGCAACAACAACAAAGCAGCAAACTGAGATGAGTCAATCTCAAAATCTGATTCAGTGCATAGGCTGCCAAATTGGATTCCATCACAAAAAAACAGTACTGTGAACTCATTTGATGCAGTATCAAAGCTCTGTTAATGTGGTTGTATTAATGTGCATGTAGTTATTCTAGCAAATCTGCTCTTTGCCTGGCTTAACTGGATTCTCCCACAGAAGTGAAACAAGCTGTAACGATAAATGTATAATTTTGCTCGTGTAAGTGCATATCCACTATTTATGTTGGCAGTAATATGTCAGTCAGGGGTTATGCTGCTGCTTCATAACTCTTCACCAAACTACTTACTCCACTGAAAATTTGCAATATATGCCCAGCCCTGAGGCATGTTGGGATGTGACACCTTTATTTTGATACAATAAATCCAAAATATACCAGCATAGTTACATTAATAAGATTGTACATAACCAATCAACATATAACCAAAGTACGATCATAGCTTTTCTAGACTACATTTGGCCAAATAAGGAATATTGCTATTAATTTCAGTATTTAGGCTAAGAATGCGTATCTTTTTTCCTATATCAATATTCTGAGTGGGATTCACTGAAGGTATCTATATAGAGAGATATCTATCTTTAATATTCATTATTTTTAGTGGCATTTTAATGCCAAAAATATAGGTAATAAAAACTTCTTAATGCCAGTGAAGCTTATTTTGTTTATCAGTCAGGTATAATCTATGCTGGTAAAAACCCACTCTTTGGCTTATATTAAAAATTAAGAGGGTTTTGTAGTAATACAATAGCAATAATAGCAAGAGTACCTAGTATGCCACTGAAATCCCATCTGAGGTATGGTTGGATAAGATATGTTCAAGAAGAGCAGTATGAGCAGCTCCAAAAACATTGATTATTTATAGGAAAGTTTTGGTTTTCAGGTAATTACAGCAATATTTACTGCCAACACAACTGTTAAAGTAATCTCAGTATCATAGCTGAAAACCATTTTACACCATTTACAAGGCTATTGAGCAAAGCAAAGACCCTGGTGACTGTAGTAGTCTTTTGTTATATGTTGTTACTGTAGTGATGTCTGAAAGGAGATATTTCACCATTTCAGTCAGCTGGTGGCAAGAGAAAGGGGGAGATGCTTCTTATTTGAGTTTGAAAGAATACTCTTAAGACAAACTGTTTTTCACTTTAATAAATCTTATTTATTTATTTTTCCTTTTACAGCTTCCTTTCTCTCAAAAGACTTTTAAGAATAAATAATTCCCTGTCCAGGAAAGGATAAACATTTGGTATTACTTCACAATAGATGAGGATGTTTGTAAAAATAAATAATAATTAAAAAAAAAAAGTAAAGCTGTAACATGCTGCCTCTGCTTGTGAAATTGGTTGAAAACTAGTTTAGCTAAATCAGGCTTTGAGTTAGATCTAAGGATTGCCAAAGTGCTTTTGAAAGTTTTAAGTTTGTATCTTGTACAAAACAGCATGGTTCAGGAATTAATTTGTCAGATATGAGAGTAGAGTTAGTGGGAATTTGTTGTAAAGTAAACAGAAGGTGTAGCTTCACGCATTACCGAAGACACTGTTGCAAGCTGGTATTTTTTCTGCTTGTCTAAATTCTCTTGAGACATGGAAAGCTGCATCTGAATACTCTACGTACATTG
Organism: Ardeotis arabs; assembly: GCA_011801015.1. Classification (NCBI taxonomy): domain Eukaryota; kingdom Metazoa; phylum Chordata; class Aves; order Otidiformes; family Otididae; genus Ardeotis; species Ardeotis arabs. The sequence goes on along the minus strand of JAAGAY010134145.1, from coordinate 1,615 downwards.
AAAGAACACAGTGCCCGCACAAAGATTGCATTTAATTGTGGTTTTCTTATTTTCTTCTTTTGGCAGGTTTATTTGTGTTTCCTATCTATTGCCTTTGTAAAAAGCAGAGGAAAAGGTCACGGACAGGTATGCCCTGGTAAGGATGGACCTTACTCACCTGAACTGAGTTGGTCCTGCATGGGCTGTACACGCTTTGTGCAACAGAGCAATACAGTGCTGATAACAGCATCAAAGCCACCGCCCTGGAAGAAGAATGGGGGATCTCCTGCCGTCTTCCCTCAGCCGAAAACACTACTGCAGACCAGAAAGCCTCTTTGCTCTGGTGCACTCTGAACAAGATGGGCCCCCTGACTGCTGCTTTTTAAATGTTTTGGGGTTTGTTTTTTTTAATTATTACTTTGGAGGGGTTTTTTGGGTCTAAGTTCCTGAACTAGACAATCAAAGTCTGTATTGTAGCCACAACTCTACTACCGATTTGGCCTGTGAAGAAAGCATTTAACTGCTAACATGTGCTCCGTTTAACTTCAGTGTCGGCCTTTAAGGGGGAAATGCTTAGAAGTGTTTGGACTCTCACTGTATACTGAGCATACTACTTTTGGTATTAAAAACTACTTCTGTAAATAACTTCCATCACACAGCATTCTGTTCAGCATACCGAAACCCCGTCACATGCCAGAGCACGACAGCTGGTTCTCTTCTGACTCCTTCTGCTAGTGGGCAAGAGTGTGGATTGCCACCGCCAGATTTCAGGGCCTCAGAGGGAAATGTCCTTAGTACTGAAGCTCTGTCATACTTAAAATGTGCTGATTGGTTTCAATTCAGTATTTAATTTATGACAATAGTACTTGAGGGAGGGTGGCAGATTTGTTAGAATACAGCATTTTGAAACTCTTCCAGTACAGCAAAAATTTGAAGGGTTTAGATAACAAGAAGTATCAGTGACCTCTTCTGTCCCAAGATATCCCTGAAGTGTGATGCAGAACATACAAGGAAATGTGTTCACAGGGAAGCTGGAAACCTGCTCTTCTGTTCTGACTTGGCATAAAATACACATGCTACACACTGGTTGCGTGAAGATAAAGTTGATGAAATTTTATAACTGAAGTAGCAAATTTTGTTTGTTTGTTTTAAGTGGTCTACATAAGTCTTAGAGCTTCCACTGAAGTCTCATGAGGAAAATCTGTGAATTTTAGGTAAGGGAAGGGGTCATGAATTCTTGGGAGACCATTTCATTCTTATTCTCTGCTTCCAGTGTTTCTCTTCCTGGCACGTTACAGACCTGAAGCTAGCTATCCTTGTGCTTTTTTCTGAACTTCAGAGTACCACTATTTGCTACCAGATGTCTTTCTCAGTGCATCACCACAAGAGCAATGTAATTCAGTGTTAGGAACCAGCTACTGAGAATTTTTTCACTTTTAGTTATAATCCAAATTTAGCATACAACTATAATTTAAAAATCTAATAAAATAAATTTGTGTAAGCAGAACACTGAAACAAGAAAGAAAGGAACTGAATAAGAGAAATATCTACTTTATACTTTAAAAATACAAGCTGATCTTAAAGAAAAGAAGATTAGATTTGTACTGTGAAGGTACTCTTTTTTTTTTTTTTTTTT
>JAAGAY010134144.1:0-39274 GCA_011801015.1 Ardeotis arabs | reverse complement strand
GTAAAGAAGTTACTGTAAGGCTGTTTCATGCACTGTGTAATTTGCATACCATTTCTGGTTTGTGTGGTGCCACGCTGTTTGAACCTGCTGCCTGTTCTGCTACGGCAGCACTATTCAACTGGATCAAAATTCAGCTTGAAGTCAGCAGGAGTAGGATTGTCCTTCATATTTGTACTTTCTAGCAACACCACTGAAAAATACCAAGTTACTATATTTAATTATATGATGAAACAAAGTTAACTTTCTTCTTCATGGTGCACAGAAAGGTGCTGCATAGCAGCACTACTTCTTGTACCTTGAAAGCAAGGGTTACTTTCAAGCAGGCAATCTGCATTTAGGAAGGAACCTAGGAATGAACATATCTGATGAGACCTCTGGTTCCATCATGCTGTATCTTGTCAGCACCAAATTCTGCAGAAGAATGTTGTAGAAGCCTCGCAGTAGGCAAATACGGAATTATGAACACTCTGTGCTTCTCTTCTGACATCTTAAAAGTAAACTATGTCGACCAGTTCTTTATGATGTGCTTCAAAATTCTGTTTGATTAGGGAGGTAGAGTTTTCATCAACAGTAAACTAGTCAGTAAGGTTGTAATATAACATGACCATGCAGGCATTCCCTTACTCTGTAAGGTTTTTGAGTAAATTATTTTTGGCCTATTTCTTGGTGTGGCACTCACTGAACAATAGTTCTTCCTCGATATTCTCTTGCACAAAAGCTGCAGAAAGACTGAATTTACTTTTATGTAAGTCTCTTGTGATGACAAGTTTGGGAGTATTTGCTTTGTTTTTCTGCTTTTTGAGCCCTGCCAAACAGCTCACCCTCCATGCATCCATGAAGTATAACATCCCTAACAGACATGCTACATTAACTTTAGATTGCCTTATGCTCAGGGAAAACACTGAAGGAAAGGAAAACTATCTCTGCAGGTAATCTTTAAATAATATTATTTAGATGCCCTATGATTTTGATAATGCAAAACTGCCTCTAGAAGAGGAGTTAACTTGTAGACAAAAAATACCCGACTGCCAAGTGACCAAGACTAAGCCATGCTGAGTTTCCTTACTATCTTCACCAGAATCTATGGTAGTTTTTCCAGCTCAGTCTGAAGCAGCCTTCATTTTATTCCATCCACATCCTTACTAGACTGGCCATGAATAAAAGCCTGTGATATTACCATATAAAATGCCTGTCCCCAAGTCATAGCACATGCACTCTTTCAGAACATGTTTCTTTTATTACCTGAAAGAATTGTTAGCACCCAACAGCTCTTGAATTATGCCAGCTTGGCTGACAAGACTTAAGTCACTTTACTGCAGAAAATGCATTATAAACAAAAACATATCCTCCAACAATTACAATACCAAATTCAGAGCCATTTTGTAACATTTTCATTTATCTCTTTCAGACTGTGCTTTCCAACTTTAGTTACAAATAAAACTAGGTTAGACTTAAGAGATCAAAGAGAATCTTGTTGCTGGACAGACGGACGTAGGATAATTGGCAATGCCTTGATCCCCACAGGGGTTTGCAGTCAGTGTGGTACATAAAGAGCTATTACAGTTAATGGGTTAGTTCTAATTACACCTTCTTTCCCCATACACCACACTAAAACTATGCCCTGTGGTGTCAGAACATGCTGCTTGGTCATTCACACAAGACTCAGACACTCATGATCTGTTAAAACTGAAAGATAGCAAATACAGGGAAGGGGACCACATTACAAAGCAGCTGACTTAGTTTCTTCCTCTAAACTTTTGCCTTCACAGATGCCATAGATTTCTGGATGGAATCCATCTCCATACAGACGATCACTTTCCCATCATCTCTTTGCTCCTGTAGAATATTGATTTCCAGAAACACTGCGTTAAGAAAGTCACCTACTCATAAGAAGATTTGAAATGCCAACATCCCTTCTTACATTCCTTCCCATTGAAGTCAATCATAAACCAGAGCATGAATTAACCACTAACCACATCGGAAGTGAAAAACACTACCCTTCTCATCACACCAGTCATCACTCTAAGCTGCTTGAATCTTTCCGAGGATCATAAAGTACCAATAAGTGTCAGAAACGGGATTTCACAGGATGAACCACAAGGTTAATCTTGAGGACTCCTTTACTCCTTGTAGATGGAGGTGAAGTATCACAAGAGCAGAACCAAGAGCCCAGTTTTACCTCCAATGCAATAAGGCCACATCTCATACAATTTTCAGCCTCCTCAGTGTACCAGCCTCTTTGCAGGCTGTAAAGCAGACTCTTTTCTGTTGTGACTTTTTCTTGTGCAACTTTATTTTAAAAGAACAAGAACACAGACCACATTTCTGACAGCTGTATCAGTCCTACAATAATTTTCAGAAACCAGAGAGTAGAATGCTGTCAAACACTAGGTATTCATCAACATGGAGCCAGGAACAAGATTTAGCCTTAAAAATGAAATTTTTCAGGTTATTGGTGATATGCTAAAGCAGTTTGCACAGATTTGGGGTGCTGTACATATTTTCTATGGCAACAAAGCAAGATAAGCAGCTAGTGATCCAATGACTATAAAAAATGAAAATATCTAGAAACACAAAAAAATTTCCGTCCACCAAGTATATCTTTTCACCTTTAAAGAATGCATACAAACTACTCAAATTAGTTAGCACGGCTGCAAGGGACATAAGTGAGATTAAAATAGATTAGCTGCTTCAGTCCGAACAAAAATACTCAGAGTAGGGTAGCAAGACTTGCCTCTAATCTTCTGCTGAAGCTAAAATACCACAAAACACACCTTTCCCTGAAAATATTTTGGCATTCAGACTGTATTAAATAACCTGATGTGTGAATACACAGCAACTGGATTTTTCAGTCAACCTGGTTAGGCAATAAGAAGAGCACATCTATTTCACATACTTCCCTATATATTTCTTTTCAGCAGCAAAAATGCCATCTTTCCCTACAACCATAATTTTGCACTTCAAGCTAAAACCTGTTGTAAACAGCTCAAGCCCAGAGGCAAAAACTGATACTAAATTTGAAATCTGGTAGCTAAGCTCTTGCCATGGGCCCATCCATCTTCCATGATCAAGAGACACTTCCTACCAGTTTCTCTGCGGGTGGCTGAGAGACAGTATAAGATAGTGACAAGACACACTATTCTATTCTTTTTCCTTAGGCTTATTTCTGCCATGGTTGCAAAAGCAGAAAGCAGTCATCCTGTAGGACTCTTCATTAGAAGAAAGCTGACATTTATGTCACATTGCAAATGCTACAGGGCTTTTCCCTCCTCCTATAATAAAAATAAGAAGAATCCCATGAAATTCTATAAAATGAGTGTAGAACTTTTTTTTCTCCCCATGGCAATTTTAGATTAGTAAAATATCTTTAACGAGAAAAAAAAAAAAAAAAACCCCCACACACATGACCTCTGCACATGTTCCTGTGCAGTTTAACCCCTACAGGCTCCATGTATCTCATGGGAACGCCAGGTGCAAAACTCAGGGCTGAGGATCCTAGTAAGTCACTGAGAGACCAAAAGTGATGACAAGCCCATTCAGTGAATTCCCTGTGAACTTTGGCACTGCTTGCTCCATAAGAAACATCACCTGTTACAGTGGTACTGTATCAGGGAAATCCCAGGACTCTGAGAAAACCCAATTACTACCCTAAGCAGTGACAAACCCCACCGATCTTCTCCAGTATCTCTAAGGGAACAGGGACTAATTCCAAAAAACAAGCACCACACTCAGATACAGCACAGATAAATGTTTCATCAGTACTAGGCTCAGTTTGGAGGGAGAGGTCCTAAACAGACTTCCCCAGCAACACCGTAACACATGCGTTTGCTGACATTTAAAATACACCATTAAATGCCTGTCTAAACCAGCCATGTCCAGACACCTCCCCAGGGAGGCTGCTTTCTCCCTTGCAGTGCCCACTGCTGGAGATGGAAATACCAAGTTGGAATTGCTGCTGCATGGTGAGGTAGCTGGCACTGCTCCTTGCCTCAGCTGGGCTGGGCTTTGCTTGCAACCTTCCCGCAGCTCTATGCCCCCCACCCTTCCTCCCTCACCACCGCACCAGGCTTGTGCTGCTCAAGACATCCACCCAGCTTTGGTTCAAGTCTGTGATACTCCACAGGTGCAGAAAGTCAGACTGCGTTATTCAATAGCTTTATTACAGGGCTAGGAGCCTTACCTGGCCAAACCATTTTACACAACATCTTTAGAATCCTAAATAACCACTTGCACATCCAGGCTTAGGCTCAGCCTTTAAAGAACTTAAAGCTTAAAAAATTAGCAGTCCTCTGTCACTTTAACTCCAGAACCAGCTTAACAGATAAAAATCATTTTATATTAAAATAAGATTATGCATTTAGCCTGACAACCTGGGTATTAAGTTTCATAACTGTGGGATTTCAAATGACTGAACATAAATCTCCCAAATCAGGCAATGTAGAAGCTGATGGGTCCCATCACCACCAAGCATTTAGCAGCTCCAGTTCCTCACTGAAGTATCAGAAGGGCACTAGAAGATGGCATGCTTATTGAACAATGCATTTTCTCACTCAGCATGCAAGGTTACTCTTAACAGGTAAAAAACATAATCAGCACAACATCTTGCCTTTTAAAATATGTAAAGTAGCACTGGAAGATCAGAGTGTGGCAAATCCTCATACAAAATCATTAAGTGAACTTCGTACCAGGCAGCATCTCGCCTAATGATCTGTTTAATACAAACTATATTTCTTGTCAAGAATGTTCTATTTTGTTTATTTGTTTAAATGATTATATCAGAGAAAAAGTGACTGAGGTGATGGTAGCTCTGTAGATAATGTTTTGACCTCTTGCTCCAGCTTCTCTCCCATGTCCTGCCTTAGAACACAAAAGCTCATAAGAGTAGCTTGTGTTTTAGTTAAGTATCAACTGCAACTAGTCAATACGATGTTCTGGGAGCTTGACACAAAACAACTGAAAAAGTTACCTCTTTTTTTATTTATTTCCTGCTCGTGGTTCCTGGGTAAGAGCTATGCATATCAAATAGATGGGCTGCTGAATTCCTGGATGGATTTTACCACCTTGAAAGGTCCAAGGTTTTAAATTATTTCCCAGTCTCAAATCTTTCTAACAGCTGAGCTGTTGTAAACACATTTGGTGAGTACGTATCTCTTATTTAGAAAAGACTACATGCAAACAAAAGATACACAGATATGCAGATATACCCAAGATCGTCCTACATGTTTGGGAACAAAATTCCAGAATAGTAACAACAAGGCTAGATTTGGCCTGGAGTCTCCAAATACAGTGCTGAATCTTTCTCCCACCTGTAGTTCATTCAAACTTTCCAAGGCTTTATTTTATTGTTAGTATTCAAGGTTTTAAATCAGTCCAGAATAAGTCTTGTGGGTAGGGAGAATTGATCAATACAAGCAAAATGCTGATCTTGTCTTCAGAGCTATCTAGAGAGGGAAGGGGTTGTTGCTGGCCACACAGGTATTTCACTGAGCTGAAGAAATCCTCTGTGAGCCTCTGACTTAACAACCTTTCTCACCTTGCAGTTTCAAAGGAACTAATTTGGCACACCATAAAATGTTAATTTTCCAGGTGTTTCCTTAGAGGGAAGACATGACTCTTCTCTTAATAAAAAATGTTCTCAGGCTCCAAATTGTAACCTTTCTTTTTTATTTTTAAAGCAAGCCAGGGGGAAGGGGGATGTCACTTACAATTAGGCAGCAAACCAAAGTCACAGATGGGTGACCTCCACTGTACTAAAATCCTAACACTCATACCAGCAATAAATTATTAGAGCCTTATGAACTCAGAAAACAGTAATGAAACTGAAGTACAACACTGTTTTTTCTCATAGCCTCAAGGGTTACAGTGGATTCCTAGCAAATCTGGTATTACGCTTTCAGTTGTGCTTTCTTGTTCTCCTGCAATGGCACAACAGGCTCAAAAAGGACATGGATGCATGGTGAGCCTTCCCTGTACAACCCTGCTCGGAAGCAAAAGCCAATCTATGCCTCTGCTTCCTCCTGAGCACATGGTAGCTGCAGGCTGGCAGGAGTGAGCTGGCTGTAGGGACAGCCTGAGCCTCAGCCCCTCCATCCCATCTCCCTGCCTCAGCTGGAAAAAGGCACACGCTTCAAGAGGTCCCTCAAAATAAACACAGGCTTCAAACAAACCTCTCCTAAGTGTATTTTAGTTGCCACAATCTCCCATCCCGCCAACATGCTTCATGGTCAAATGCCTCTCAAGGGAGAAATGTCTGCAGAAGCAGCCTGGGTGCACTCAAAAACCAGAGATGGCACTTTCAGCAGCAGGCCATTGGCACGTGTAAGTCAATATGGCTCCTTTGGGTCTGTGCCATTTGCCTCAGAAAACAATAGGCTATGTCCAATTTTTACTGTTATTCTTTCTTTTTAAATCAATAATCTCCCCTCAAAAGACTGGTCTTTAGATTTCAAGGCCGATGTGGCAGGGCAAGCACTCACAAAAATTAAGTTGGAGAGAAAACAGAAAAATATGCAGGAGGGAAGGAAAAGATGAGTGAAAGAGCATGAGAATCAGCTACTTGATTATGCTTCTGGAGAAACTGCCCTAGTAAGCACAACAACTCGATGTTACCTATTTGTATCTTATCACATCCGTGTCAGCATTGCCTAATTTATTATATACTTGAATAGCCATATTTGTATTAGTCTCCACACTATCAACATTGCTTGCAAAACACAGGCTACAGTGCTTCTCCCATACATCAGCACCACCAATAGCCAGAAAAGAGAAAACAAATTCTGTTTCTGAAGCGTATGGTAGGGCTAACAATATCTATACAGCAGAACAAAGGCAGCTGGAGTTCATTTTTATTACCTTTCAAGACAAAACTGCAGATTTGGCTTTGTTATTCATCTGGACAAGATGGCAGGGACATCGATAAGGATAGATGACAAGAACACTACAAGACACTATCTTACCCTGTTGAGTTTTTTCCAGGAGGAAATTGTACTTGCAAAAAGCACAAACACTTCAATTTGTGCAAAAAGCTTCAGAGCTGGAGGACCTGGTCCTATACTCTCTGCACAGTGCGGCCAACAGGTGCCACAGACACCACGGCAAAGCAGAATCAGGCCTTGACAGAAATACCAGCACTGCTGAAAGCGAGAGACCAGTGAGGGAGAAGGGAAGAGAGAAATTAAACTCACTGCCAGAACAGGCTTCCTGATATTAAAGCATGTCCCAAATACTATGCTTAACATAGCTGCTCCACTGGTTGCAGCCTGGAGAGGGGGGTGGAGGGATCCCAGCCCTCACGAGCTGACAATCCCCCATCAAAAATTGACACCAGTGAAAACCACCACAACTGAAGTCTTTTATTTATCCTTAAAAGAGCTGGAGTAGTCTCCAGGTCATTCCTTTTCTGTTCTGCTTAGTTACTAGATAGGGATCCTTGAATCACTAATACAACATTTCATCTTAACGGTTAATTTTAAATGCTTCAATCATGGATGGGAGCCACTCCCTCAGCCTCTACACAGACACAGTCTCTGGTTTTATACGGCACTGCCAGAATGAGGATCCAAGAGGCACTTAACAAATACTAACATTACCTTTGTGGCAGGAAAGGTTGCAAGTGGCTGGCATTTGGAGACCTGTTCCAGCAGGGCAGGCAATTTCAGAGACAACTAAATTTATTAAGTGAGCAAGGCTATGGCAAGAAGAAACGGGAATGTAAAGTCCTTCCCCTAAGTTCATTAGAAACTCACAGTAGGCTGCTCTCTCACTCAGGGAAATCCCAGGCCAGATATTTCTGTAAACTCTTGACCCAAAAAACAGTCATCTTGCTTCCCCTCAAGGCCTTACAGAAGTGCCTGTGCTGTCTCTAGCTCCTAGGCTTCCAATCACTCTTCACTTCTAGATGTGCAAAGGGGGAGAGCCTTCAAACCCAGACCTGCATTTCCTAAGCACTCAAAATTGTCCGTAACCCTGAGGCACTAGCTCCACAACTCCCACCTGTCTTCAAGAACATAAAGGGCTTTTTTTTTTTTCCTACTAAGCTGAAAAAACTGTTTGGTATAATCCCTCTCCAGAGGCTCACTTGCTGGTGGTCATTATCAGCTTTTAACATTGAGCCTCCTGATGTCCCCAGGCAACTGCAAAGTCACATTAGCTTCATTTTATAGGTGGAGAGCAGAGGCAAAGATGCTTACCTCAATAAGAGCAGGGAGTCTCACTGATACAGCCAAGGCACAACACAAATCTCTTGATACGTACCCACACGCTGCTTCTTTCCACAACACGCCTAATCCCTCTTCATTACAGAGCCATGGAGGAAACAAAATGCCACCACACATTTAAGCCTCTATAGAGGGAAAGGACCAAGACCCCTGTGGCTTACTGTGCAATAGTAATCAGTACTACTTTCCATGGTCCACTTGCAAGAAACCACTTCTGTAACTAACTTAATGTCTCAAATTTGCCTCTGCTTTTAATCAATCACAGAAGCCCAGTTCACGCTGGGACAACCAGAAGAGGTTATCAATTTCACTGCTAATGAGCACTGAGGAACAGAACATAGTTTTCAGTAGGTACAAATGAATGTGTTAGGCATTGTTTGTGTGCATTTAACAGTGAAGAACAGTTGTGTATCGCTGCCTCAGAGGCAGGCACCCGTGTCCACGAATGACAACACAGGTATCAGCAGGTCCCCTGAACACTATGATTTCCTGGAGCCAGTTCAGCCATCCCTCCAAATCAGGAGAAGCATCACTGTTGCCAGGACAGGTACACTGTTGTAAAAACTATATAGGCAAGATCCAAATATGGGTACTAGGGCTGCCCCAGAATAAAAGTTTTGTGAGGCAAGATGAGAATTGGGCTTCTAAGTGAAGTCAACTACCTCGGGGCACTTGATTCAGCAATGTGCAACAGCAAGATAAAAGTAAGACTTTAGGAACATGTTGGTTTCCTGCTTTTGAAGTGTATTTATGCATTCAGTTGGCAAAGGTAATGGTAGGTAATTTAGAAGGTTGTATTTGAATTCCTACTCATGTCTCAAATGCAATTAATTAAAAAAAAAAAATTTAAAAATTAACAGACTCAAAAGGCTTGATCCTAGTCCCGTTATGTCTGGGGAAGTTTTGCCAATCATGTCACAAGAACATATCAACTGAAGAGGGGAAGGCAGGAACTTAGATGTCTGTAAACATGCCACCTTACCATGCAACACTGCCCAAGGAAGCACATCCTCTGCAACACCTAACAGGACAGTGTGACACAGTAACCCCTTCACTAGGAAAGCGGCTGCATCCATTAGAGTCAGTGTCCCAAAGCCATCACCAATCTGCCCTCACTAGCAGGTTCATGGCTATAATCTGAATGGAGTCCCTTCCCAACTAGAAAATTCAAAAAAGGTTAATGCATCCTGGGATATCCTCCTAGATAGCCCCTACGTAACCATGCCTTCTCATGTAAGACAGTATGTAAGAGACCTCCCACACAAAGGGGTCATCTTCGGAATAGAAAGCAAGGAGAACTATGGTCCTTCTTCTACCAAAAGGAAATCAAGACACAGAGATCAAGCAACCCACTCAGTCACACAGCAAGCCTAAGGAAGATAACAGAGCTGAAAACATGTTTCTTTTCTTCCTCCTAATACCTTAACTTTAAAGCAGCTGAGTGGCAGTTTTCAGGAAGGAAGGGGGCAGGGGGGTGGGAAATTAGACCTGATGTCTGTGTCAATTAATTCTCATTACTTTCCTTTCTGAAGCTACCAGAAGCAAAATGTTGCTTACAAGAATCTACACTGTCTACATCCTTCCCAGTGTAAAAGACTATGCTCTTTCTTACTCAAAATATGAAAATGTTCTCTATCCTTGTACAATCCCTCAAACTAAGGGGAAATGTAACATTTGATGTAAATCTTCAGAAGGAAACACAAACGGTCCCCATGGAGAGATAACCCCTTCTTCTATCTGCAGCTGTCAAGTTTGACTCATGACAGAATTATGACCCCAAAATAACATTTTAATAAGTGTTTACATGCTACCACTCCCCAAAGACTAGGCTGATAAAATTCTTCCTTAGAACTAATTACGCTTCAAGACAAAGATACCCTCGGCAGACTCAAGAGTGAAAAACAGAGCAGCGCTAGACCATTCTTCAGCAAGCACGGGGCTCCTCCTTGTGGGTGTCTTTACAAAATTGCACACTTTGCAGGTATTCCCATAAAAACATGAAAGAAACTGAAGTCATGTGTCAACGTGCCTGGAATTTCCACTACCTACATTAGTTACATTAAAAATATCTGAACATATTAGCATGTCTCCCCTTCTTCTTCCGCTCTTCTCCCGATGGGACAAGGCAAGACAGATCAGCTGGCTGATTTCCATGGAATTTTTGCTTACTGTGGGGTTCAGGATCAGAGGGCATTGGAAAGGTAATGCTGCAGCAGCCGTCTGGTGTTATTATCTTGTGCTGTACAGACTGCGAAGCTGGCAAGATCAGACACTGCCTTTTCAGGTGTACAGGTGGGAAGAAAAAACATGTGGAGACACATACCTGAAGATCTGAGGGAGATATAGTGTCTTGGTGTTCTACATTCCATCCTATGCGTTTCAGACCAGTTTCTATCTGCCCTAGACCATGGGAGCAGCAATGAACCAGCATGCAAGCAAAGCGAGATTTGAAGTCTTGCCCTTTTCATCTTAATGTCCAAAAAAAGAAGAGTTCTACTGCTGAGAGAAGCTCTTCAGCTTGGCAGAGATAAGAAGAAAGATTAAGTCCATGCCAGTACCAGTAGAGGTGCAGGTCAGCTTTTGAAATCCCCATATCAAGATTCAGAGTACTGCTACTAGTAAATATTCCCACAGCAATCCTGAAAACATTGGGCATCTCAAACACATCTCTTTGAGGTATCCAGCATACAACGCTTCCCAAAGTTGTCTGGTTTAGAGCCACGGTATAGTCCACTGTTGCATGATTATTCACTAAGCATCAAACGTGTTAGTTGTCTGTGTGTTCAAGAAATGAAAAGAGCTGAAGACACCAGCCCTCCCACAGTCAAACAAGCTGCGTAATTCACTCAAGAAAAGCATCAATTAGGTTTCTCTTGCCTGCACTGTGCCTATCAGAAGGTCATGTAGACCTCTCTGTTCTGATGGCAAAACATACTTTCCAGCTAGAATGTATGCCTAATGTATGTTTACTTGCTCTTTTGCTAACCATGGTTCTTCAGCTTCTCCCTCCTCTCCTCCTCCTGTCATTGTCACCCCTAAACAGCCAGCCTCCAAGCCTTCATTTTGCTGGTTAAACAAGAAAATTTGTTGTTGTTGTCTGTTCTTGTACCTTATGGCTCAATAGACCTGGGGCTGTGCTAACACCTGTCCTAGTCTGAGTTTATCTTTCTTGAACATGGAGTACCAGAACTATTATAGAAATACACATATATATATATCAGAATCAGAGATCAACTCCTCCAGAGCATTAATTCTTTCCGGTCTTCAGTGGGAATACCATACCAGAAACATCATCCTACATTACTTTTGATACCAGGATGTCATGGCTACATATATACTGATGTATACCTGCGGTCTTTCCCCAATCTGCAAATTCCAATTAGCAAAATAAATTATTGTGCAATATGGTGAAACTGGAACAAACAGCTTCACATCTCTGGAATCACTGTCCTCATGAAAGTTATTGAAACAACTATTTTACAGTGTCCACCTGCTACTGTATCAGCAGAAAATTGTTTATCTTCTGCCAAAGGTGAGGTTTGTTACTCTGGTTAGCCTTCAATGTTCATACTGTATTTAAAGGAATGTATTTAACCCACAAATGATCAATCTCATTTTGAACTGTTACAATTAAGAAACAATATTCCTTGACTTCACTAGTGGTTTCTGAAATCTACCCCTCTAATACTATATTTATACACTCCAAAGGGATTCTATGCCCTCATCTCTGGAATTGCCTTAGTAGGAGCTGAAGAAACCTCAGAGACAGAGCTGTTGGCCCCAGCAGGCTCCCCTTTGGTACAACCTGTGATGTTCTCCAGAACCTCTGACCAAAAGCATCCAGAACTCCACGACAAAGAGATCTCAGTGCACACCTGGCCTGTCATCCTTCCAGGAAATCCACGTTGTCTGCTTTCAGCACAAGGTCTGTGCTATAAGATAACTTTTACTTTTTCAGGCACATACAATATATCACATTATCACATCTGAGTTTGCATATCAGTCTGAAGTGTATGCTGTTCATGTTTAATTTGTTTACTTGTACAGAACCTAGACAGCACTTTGCTCTAAAAGAGTCACATGAAAAATCATACATCAACTAAAGAATGGAAAAAGCTGCATCAGTGCACAAGGTCAGTACCTCAAACTAAGCTTAGGGCTGTCAAGGATCATTACAACTTCAAAAGCATTTTTTCATTAAGAGAAAAAAAAAAAAGTAATGGTCCTTTAAAAAAAAAATTAAAAACATTAAAAACAACCACCTTTATCCAAAATTTAAGCCGTTACCCTAAGGAACTCTCCATTGGTGCAGAATGGCCTGTACTTAGACTACCTGAGAATGATTAACAAGAGCTCTCTAAATAGTTATTTAATTTCCAAGATGGCTGTGTAATCTGCAGTGATAACTTACTTCATCCTACAGGCTCATTGAAATCTTCCACCCTGGCTAAATAACCTGAGTGAAAAAGACCATTTCATCTGCTGATGATAACAAATAAATAAAAAGCTTGCAATGCGAAGGCGAGCCCGGCCCTTTCAGCTATGTAACGTTGCCATCTAGTGATCATCTCGAGATGTTACACACAGGAGGCCCCACCTGGTTGTGTTTCAATCTCCTGGCCTTACCCGGCATCACCAGGGAACCTGACACCTGCAACTTCGTCCTGGCTGACAGAAGTCAGTCAAACCAATTTGTAACGGTGCTGGAGAGACATCTTTTATATATATGCAGAATATATACATCTTCAGGGCAAACTGATACACACCAAATGTTGGCTCCTAATCCATTGACCAAAACAGATTTTGTTTACCCTGCTTAAGGCTCTAAATTAACGGTGATCTGTAAAGACAGCAGTAATAGAAGAAATTGCCTGCAAGTCAACAGTGAGTGTAACTACTGTAAACTGGAAAGTTTTCAACATTTATTCCATATTCAGATTTGAAAACTCAGCAGATAATCATTCGCTATGATTGCCCTTGGCTAAAGAGCAGTTTTCCACAACAGGAATAATACAGATACCCAAGACATTAAAAAGGGGAGGGGGAGAACAATGGGCAACAATTAAAAAAAAAAATATATATATATATATATATATATATATATCACCAAGTGGAGAAGAATAACCAGGGAAAAGCCTTTAAGGATGAAAGCAAACCAGAATCCACTCAACGTGGAGAGCTTTGAAATACCTGGCAGTGCCAGCACTGGGCAGTCTGAGAGGGAATATTTGTGTGGCACTGGCTGTGCGTTGCATCACAGGATATTTTGAGAAGCAGATATAATTATAACTTTTACCCTTTGGTCTGCCTATTTCTGACTCAGATGGTGGCCAATGGAGAAGATCACTGGAGTTTGGGAGGCTCCAGATAGGCCACTTAAATTTACTGCTACTCTAAAACTCTGCTGTGCCTGGGCAAACAGTAGGTCTACACAGCTTCACAGGGAGAAAACAAAAGGAATCACTGACTTATGTACTATCCCTTGCCAAACCCTGGGTTGCTGGCACATAGCACTTTCTTTCAATTAAAACAAAAAAAAAAAAAAAAGTCATTCAAAAACTGGGATGAGAGAAAATTGGGCAGTAAGGTTTTACTTTTGACCATTAGACGTGGTTTAAAATATGCCAGGAGGAGTCAGAACTAGAAAGGATAAATCATCGAAAGAACCAAATTAGTGGCAAGTCCGAGTTATCAAAATGAAAAAAACTCAGAGAGAAAGGCAGCAAGCGAGCACAATAGTACAATGATACAGATAAAACAATGAAGAGTTGCTTACCTGATGTCTCGTTATTCTTGACTATTTGACAAGGCAATTACTGTCAACATTTAGCACTTTCTTATGTCTTCCAGGAGACAAGGTCTAATTTGTCATGCTTTTGAAGAAGCTCATCACACCAAAATGTCAAGAATAACTAATGAGCTTTTTGTAAACACTCGGCAGAAAATCCATTTATAGGGTCAGCTGCATATGCATACAGCTCCTTCTATGCAGGCTTCTAATTTGCTGTCCTCCCTTCCCATTATTTGAACAGTTATAGTGGGAGCATAAGTATTCTTCAGAAATAAATAAATAAATACAAACCAAAAGCAAAATAACCTGTGGAAGAGAAATTATCATCTGTCTGCCTTTTCAACAAAGAGGTACTGAAAAGACCTATAATTATCACCTGAGAAGATGCACACTGCCTGCAAAAGCCAAGTACTCTGAAGAAGCCAGCACAGCAACAGCTGCAGATATTTGTTTCTCTCTCCCTCCATTCTAAGTTTCTGATGAAAAATTTTACCTGAACACAGATCACGAGCTGATGAAAGTGTATTGTCTATTTTCCTGACCTGAGGAAAGAAATTAATTTAGAACAGACTTCATGAGTTATCCTCCCTCCATCCTTTTTTCTGCTCTTCTGAATACTGTTCAACTTTTTGATTCATTTTGGTGCTGTAAGAGAAAGATTCAGAACACTAGCAAGTGCTATTGGCTGAGGGTCTGATCCAAAACATGCAACAAAAATTGACTATATTGTTTCTTACACCGTACTGCTTCTGAGCACAGAACTCAGAAGAACTGTTTTTCAACTGCACTTTAATCATTATCTACTTCCTTTTTAAATCTTATAGCTGAGTGGGCTCCTTCTTTTAGGCTGATTTTTTAGACAAACCAAGTCCATATTTTGGATTCAGCGCCAACTAAAACGCAACCAGAAAATAAAGACTGGGACCCAAGTCTGCCAATCCATGAGCACTTGCTGAATCAAGCAGCCCACAAGACAGAGGCAGAAAAACAATTTCATCTCTGCGCCTGCAGAGGGTTCGGACATTATTGAATATCTGAGCTGCTTCACTTGTCAAGACAAGGGTAATCCCTAACGTATACAGAGGGACAATGCAGACACCTGGGGAACTTCAGTCAAGCAAAGATGCCCTTGTGTAAATTAGAAACCTCCAGGGTTTAAACAGTAGCTATACAAAGTTCTTTGTGTCATAATTCAGGATCCAAGAACCTGAATTTATCCTAAATCCAATTTCAAGCACGTAAAATTCAACTCGCACTTGGCCTTGTCCCTACCACGTCTCTGTACAATGAGCCTTGAACTGTTAGGGAGGTTCCCAAACTCTGTGGGACCACTAACACAGTAACCACAGTCAAGAGTTGCAGTAGGATCACTCAGAGGGAGACGAAACTGGCACAACCCTGCAGCGACAGGGAAACAAAACCATTCACATGCAAAAGATATTAATCTACTTTAAGTCTGCAAAATGGCATGCCTCAAAATTGCTTCTCTCGCTCTAACAAGTCTGCTATGGGGATAGACTGATAGAGGATCTTTGAGCCATCTTACTCTGTATCTGTGGTAATGCTTTGCAGACTTTATGGCCATCCAACAATACCCTTTTCTTTCTGTATTTGGCTCTGCTCAATACTTTGCAACAATTTTGGTTCTCTGTCTCTCCAGAGAGTTAAAAGGATTTAGACTTTAACTCAGGAGAGAAATTAAACCTCTAATTAGACCAGGTGTGTCTAGGATTGCATTCCCCAGGAAACCTAAATAATCCTGCTTTCATTTTGCAAATTTATAAATTATTAGAATGCTAAACCTGTAAATAGGAATTAGTCAGAAGCTTAAAACCGTACTGAAACACCAGGAATGAGTGCATGCTTCCCACGCTGAAAACATCCCACGAAGCATTAAATTCCTGATCCAAAGCTCAGTGGAATTAGTGAAAAGAGACTCATAGGGGTTTTGGATCAAACCTGAAACCCTGCAGGCATACAGCATTTAACCAGACAGAGCTGCCCTGGCTTGACAGAAACAGCTCCGGAGCAGCAGATTAGCTTACCCAATGAGTTATATGAGCTTCCCAAGGCCCACGTAGAGGCTTTGCCTAAAGGATGAGAGCATGAATAAAGCTGGAGCTGTGCTGCTAAGTGCCCCTGAACAAGAAACAGTCTGCCTGCAGCTCAGAGAAAATTAAAGTGCAAAAGAAGAAACAATTTTCTGAAGGTCACACAGCAGAATCAGAATTACTATATACGTTGTTTGAATCCAGTTCTTGTGGTTCATCACCTAACCTCGAGCTCTGCCTGCTGCATTGGAACATTTTATGCTTCACCCATCCTCTCTGGCTAATGCTACTGGTGCAGGGAAAAGTAGGTCTTTCTGAGACAAACAGACATCAGACTCACCCTTTGCAAGGAAGAAAAAGGTTATCCTGATAGCTCTTGTGAGCAGATAGATCTGTGGAGAAAGGTTACTCACGTGCAAATCAAAAACCCTCAAAGGACAGAGCAGCTCATATCTTAAACGGTATTTCTGTGCTACTGTTTGGATTGTTCGACTCTCAAAGAAAAAATACCCATGGAAGTCAAGCAAATGGCATTTCGGATTTATCCATGCTAGTTTATAAGGATGAAACCTGCTGACATTGGTCAGTTAAGCATCCACTGATTTTCTCAGTCATAGAACAAAAGCTGACATGTCAGCAATTAGATAAAAAAAATAAAAGCCTTTTGAGGCACTCATCAACCTCAGCATCCACCAGGGAATTCAGAGAAGTCACAGCCCATATTAAGGGTATTATACAAAAGGTTTAAAAAGGATGCTGCCTCTGCCTTATACTAGATATACTAAAAGTTAACCATAGAAAATAACTACACCTCCAAAAGGGAATGAGCTTTTCTAATGTTGGTTTAGAGTGTATACAATTTTCCCTAGCACTAGTCTATACTTAACTTAGTCACAAATCTCCATGGACAAAGCAGCCATAACAGATAGCAAGCATCTCAAAATATCAAAGCAAAGAAATACTAAAGAAAGGTGACTTTGAGAATCACATGGCAGCTAAGGACAAAGAAAATATATTAGCCAAAGGAATGAAGTCGTGTAAAATGAGACTTACATCCTACTATTTTAGACAGATGTTGACATATACAAGAACGAAAATACTGTTTAAAGACAGTTTTCAGAGCCTATTTAATATTTAGCTATTAATTCAAACAAACAGGAAAACGAATCTCTCATTAAAGACAGAATCCATGTTTCAAGTCTGCAGTAGCCCTTAGCTCTTCTTTATGCAGTACCTTCAGCTACTGATACTACATTTCCTCAATTTACCTAGTTTTCATTAAATGATACTCAGCACAGATTCCAAGGCTGTAGCCATCATACAATTCTCAAATTTATGTCTTAGAAAAAAGTAATGACTGGAAATTGATGAAGGGTTGTTTATCTGGTTCAATTTTTAAAACAACTCAAAGCAGATATTTTCATTACTATCCATCATCGTCTGTATTAGCCCCTGAGATTAGTGCAGATGAAGTACAGCCTCTAGTCCACTTTTCTAGTTTATTACTCACAGGAGAGAACCCGTTTATCTGAAAATAACAAATGTTTAAACTGTTCAAAAGATAAGAGTAGGACACTGATCTAGTTGTATCTAATGATTTTTTTCCTCTCCAGATTACAAGTTAAGATTCTGTAATTCATTTCTATCTAACATATAGGGGTGTGAGAGTGGTTCTATAACACCACAGAAGTCTTCGTATGATCCTTTTACACATAAAAATCAGATTCCTCACAGAGGGGTTCTCAAGACATCTTATATACATACATATACACACACACACACACACGAAGCTTTTGCTTTCTGGCAAGAATCTAGCTAGAATATTCCACTGCAATTTCAGGTACAAACATCTGGAAAGATAAGATAGCTGCAACACAGGTGTATCATTTTTATTTACAAAATAAATCAGTTAGGATCTCTATGCAAGTCTGGCATTACCTTCTACTGTTTCGTGGTGTGGGGTTATGGAACTGTTCCTATATCTGCCAAGCTCCACCCCAGTGCCCTGCTGAAGTTCCAGTGCAGGATAGTCTGGTGAATAAGCATCACCAAAAACTTGGTGTGATCTAAACTGGAAGTTTCTAATACCAGCATTTCTTAGAGTTTCTAAATAAAATCATGTAGCTATGAAAAAAAAAAAAAAACCAAACAACTAGATGAGGGGAAAAGGAGAGGTCTGTAGTGCCTTTTCTGGTGTGAGCATCTTACAATATTATTATTGGAGCTCAAGCCCATTTGAAGGTTTACATAAACATTTAAGACAGTGATCTCATTCCATGACAGGCAACATCAAAGTCACAGTAAAACTGCAGTGACACAAATACAAGGAAAACTCCTTCAAGAATTGACTAAGTGTAAATTACAACTGCCCCTGCAGTGTATGTGCCGTTTGGCATACCACATGAAGCCTTTGAGGAGTACAGCAAACACAGCACAACAGTGAAACTCACACAGAGAAATGCACAGAGGCTGCCTGGGGGTGCATCTCTTCAGTGCTACCCAAGAATATTTTGCATTAGCATGTAACACACTGCCTACTTCCTCTGCTGTGAGCTCATAAGCAGTGATCTGCTCTTGTTCAGAGAAGCCCCACGGCAGAGCTGTAAGGAATGTCCATAAACTAGCAGTGCAGCTGAGAAGGGCAGCCACTGGTTTTAAGACCTCTGGCAGCACGCAGTATGGTGGCTTTTCCACAAAAGGCTGGCAGAAAGTGAGCGCGTCCTCAAGATACATTCAAGAAAACACGCAGAAAAAGTGTTACAAACTCCTGGATAAGGAACACAGCTTAACAAAGTCATTAGGCCAACAACTTAACGAGGGCCCACTGGTGGTTCTGTGGCTCCTCATGTCAGGCAGGGTGCCTTTAAAAAAACCCAAAAAACTCCTTTTACTTTTATAGGCCGTTGTGAACTGCCTAGAAATACTAGACTTTAATATGAATCCCTAATCGTTGAATAACTCTGAGGCTTTAAGAAGAAAAATATTCCAAATTCAGCCTCCTACACATTTGCACTGTACCACATGTAGAGGTGTCACTCACTTTGAGGGTCAGACATCTCTGAGGGCTGCATCATGTAATGCACTGATGTAGAAGACACACCACCCACTTCACCTTGCTCAGCATAGTACATACAGGCAAACAACTCTGAATTTGACAGCCTTCTGCTGGTAGCCCTGTACTGCCGTGTCTTAAAATTACAGTCCACGCTGGAGGTAAACAGAGGGGAGGAAGGCAAGGACTGACCCTGCAATCAAAATGAAGTCTGCAGCCTGGCATTAGCACTCTCTGAGAGTTCATTATATCCCACACAACCCATAGAAATATGTACTCATATATTCCCCATTCTGTTACAGATATTTTTAAATGCATAACCAAAATACTTTCTAGTGCTCAATATTTCATATGATGCCAGAAGGCAGAAGTACTTCACAAAGCACTTTGAGGTATTTAGAAGTTTTTTGTGCAGTTCAATAAATACTGGAGTTCAGTTACACTTAATTTCAAAAGGTCACCAGGGCTTTTACACTGCTCCAGCAACTGAACTGTTCTTGGGATCTTTATCTTGTCCAAAAAATACATACATCATTCTATGCACGTGATAAAACAAAGTTTTTGTAATCCTCCACATTGGGCAGTACACCTTAAGGCTATGTCAGAACTACATTTAAGCCCCAAGCAACAGCTGAACCGTTAAGCCACAGGAACAGCAATTAATTTTACAACCTTATCAAGCAACTGCATAAGCAATGTGAAGTGAAGAACCACCCGCGCTTGACGTAAGGGAGAACAATTAGAATTATATAAACTACAGAAACAAATGTATATCATATAGCTGAATTGTTTCAGTGCCATATATCTGATCTTTAGCTCAGTAAACTCTTAGGGGTTAGACTGAAACTTTCATCAGGATGAATGCTCTCCTACAGATCTGGTAAATTCCCCAGCAAGATTTTGCTATGCAGGGTCTCCGGTAAAAAAAAGAATAAAAAGAAAAAAAAAAAAAGTAACAAACTTATTTTATCAGTAGCTAACGCAGGAGTGACAGAATGTAGACTGTAAATTTTTGCTTTCCCACTGTGGCGCGTACGTAAGTATGAAAAACTTCAGAGATAGTGGACCTTGGCATTTTGCACAGCTGACTGAAGGAAAATTTTTTATAACAATTTAGTTGAAGCAGAAGGAAAGAAGGAACTCTTTGGTCCTTTTTAGTTACATTGTAGTTTCACCTACAGGTCTGAGAAGAGAGTTGATGTGCTGTGCCAAGAGCTGTCGTGGATGCGTCTCAATCGGTGAAATTGGGGTTTTTTTCCCCCCTCCATTCACTCTCATTAATGTTCTGGGATGCTCCATATGAAAGATGCTTATATAAAAATGCATATTATTTTACTAAACATCTTCATGTTTATCAGGTAAGAGACATTATAAGCCTAGCAATACCCTACACTGGCAGAGTGGCTTTTGATGAATTGGGGCCTGAATCTCAATCCTAACTACAAACACACCTTGTCAGAGTGAGCAGGGTTAAAACTCCAGATCTACATTTCTCAGCTGATCACATTATCTAAAACAGGACAGACCAATCCCAGATATAAATATACTCGCATTTTAAGGAATTAAACATTTGGACTCTTTTCCTAATCAGGGATCCAGGGCATTATAATTCAATTAACATTAAATCACTGTCAGAATATGCTTTTGAAAACTAATAGCACAACTTTGTTTCAATTGCTCAGCAATGGTCTGTATGCAGGTAATATTTTAATGGGATATTGTGAGGAACAAGAGACATTCCTCGGCAACAAACCTGAGGCCTTCATCCTGCTGAGGAAGGCCATCTTTGGACCAGGAGCAGCATGACCACTTCCATTCTGAACCCACAAGAACAGCTGCAGCCCTCCAAGAGAAAGGAGCTTGGAGCAAAGGTAAGAAGGAGAAAAGGCAGTCTCAGCCTTAACGGGGGCAGTCTCAGCAACAATCTCCTGGAGGACTTCAGGGTTAACTCACCTTAGAAACACTCATTTATCTGGAGGGAACATTTTATCATTATTTGAAATCGAGGAGAGTGGTGGATGAAGGATGAGTGAGACCATGATTAATGGACTTAACCTAAACAGTCTCATAATACAAACGTTCTTACAATAGACGTCTCCTGTGGTCTATGGAGGACCTTAAACTAAGCCTGTTCTCACATGTTTTTCTGAATAGGGATTGATTTAAACAAGTGCTTTTTCTTAAAGCAGGGTCTTAGGTAGCAGACAAATCAATAGAAGCATTTATCAGGAAAAGGAAAAAAATCAGTTACTTTTGATTCAAAATTAACACTGTGGCCAAACTAGGTTCAGAGTACATCCTTCTACACAAGCAAAATTAGAATTTGCAGTGGAAAGCTGTGTAATATAATTAGCTAATTCTTAGCACCAAGCTATCAGTATAAGTCTTAAAATCCCCCTACAACTAAAGTGTTGTCAAATTTCATTAGCAGTAAAACAAAACAAAACAAAAAAAAATCAGTAAACCCAGTACAGGAGATAGACTGTTATTTAGCCAGTCAATAAACAGTAACTACAGGAGTTTCAGCTTTTGTTTGGGGATTAGTAGGACTGACAATGAGACACTAACAGCAGTAATAATCCTGCACAAATTGTTTCTTAAAGTACTTTTGTGTAAAAATAGCAGTAACTACACTAGTACCTAATTATGCCTTGAGTACACATGCACAGTCTTGGAACAATGTGTAGCATAGAGTGAGAGGCAGTCTTCTGCAGTGTGAAGGAATTGGCTACAAAGTGCTGATACCCCTGACTTTTTTTTGCTACATTTTTAACTGACAGACTGCCTCTCCCATTTTGTTCTATTACCTTCTTTTCCTCTTCTCCATCTTGCTGGTCCCTTTGGTTCCCTTCTGAAGTAGCTGGCTCCTGGTGATTAACAAACCGGTGACACCTGCAGGTTGCAGCATTAAGCTCACCTCTTCAGCAGGCCTTCCCTAGAGGATCAGAGGTGAGCAGGGCTTGTGCTGTTGAATACGTTCTTTGGAAACAACAGTGGGAACAAAAAGACACTTTAGAAGCCAAGAACTGGGACACTGATGTTCCCAGAGCTGCTGCATGCCAAGATTTCCATGTAACACTGGCACGTCTCAGAGCTCTTTAATCTGTTCTCTCCAGAAGAGCTGCAGAGTCAGCACAGGCTAGAAATGACACTGCAAATTAGAGATTACCCACTTGTTCTCCTTCCAGGTACTAGTAGCAAAGTGCCATCAAAAGCAAACAAACTACCTCTTTTCCTATATTTTCTGTGCTGCTTTAGGTGTCTTCACACTGACACAGGGCAGGGGGGACAAGGCAGCAGTAAAAGCCATACCGTGGTGTCACACACCTGCCTAACCTTCAGACAAGGGTTAGGATACAGCACAGGCAAGTCACGCTGGAGGCTGAAAACTACAGGAGGATAATTGGACAAAAAAGATACAAGCAGAACAGTGGGTTGTACAGAATTTTTTAGCAACCCTCAGCTACCTTTTCCTACCATTCATCTTTTTCCAACTGCTCCAGCCTCCCTTCCTTGCCATTTACTTCCCAGCAGTCCTGTTGCTTGTCCAGAGAGATACAGAGGTGGTGGACACAGGGTACTGCTCTCACATCCAGCAAGTGTAGGACACACAGGCTGAAGAGATTAGCATTACTCTGAGAGCAGAAATTTCCGTTTGACATTGGGATCATATTGTTCTCATGCCCTTACATCCGTATATTTTCATTCACTAATGTCTAAACCAGCCAGAATCAGATGGACATTCCCCAGCCTCCCTGAGGACCCCTGATGTCGTGTGCCTGTCTGGCGCGCACCCATAGGATTGGTCTCCACACTGGGCACAGCAGCAGCAGCCATTTCCGTTCAAGAAATACAGCACAATGCAGAGTTCGGCAATTAATGTACAATTGCAGAATGCCACAGACCAGTAATTCCCCTCCCTTCTTAAGTTTCAACTCCTCACCTCCCATCCCTCAACAGCATCTACCTTGGCCCACTCAATGTCATGCTCCCCCTGCCTGGCACAATTAATTTTGATTGTTTTAACCTAAGTGCAACAGCTTCAACAGTGGCTGAAGCCCCCGTATGTCACAGGAGCCTCTCTCCTGTAATGGTGCAAAAATAGATTGGGCTTTTTGCTTTCACTCTGTACAGAGAAAAAGGTTATCACAATACAAATTGCAATCTGACATTTACAGGGTAGGATCACGCCATGTTTCGCTGAAGGGCATTTTAACAGGTCTCTTCGTATATTACTTTCGCCTGAACTTGGTAATCGAACAGATAGAACGAAACTAATACTTGACTAAACCAGTACCAGCTCCTCAGCAACCTGACTGTGTTCCCACAGCACAAAAAAAAAAAAAGAGCACAATATGAATTCTCTCCTGTTCCCCTCAATAGAAAGGGACTTGGAGCATTTTCCGGTACACACAGGAGAGCACTTAAAAGGTCAAACTCACCCCCAACAGACTGATGCCAATGCCACGACAGCAGCTGTTTTTAAGGAGAGCATTTATCCGAGAGGAGAGTGTGGCACTGCTCTTCTCTCATATTTAATTTCAGATAATATTTATGGTCCAAAGAAGGAAAAAATAATGGTTTCTTTGCTGTAACAATTCCCGCCATCCAGCTATGGTCTCAAAGGTAAATACAGGTCGAAACTGTCTCCTCGTCACCAAATTAGCTCCTAATTAGAGAATTAAATGTATGACAGTCTCATACAAACACTTTTATAGGATAAAGCAGAAAAAGATGGCTACAAAGATGTCAAGCACGTGTTCCCATCAGATGGTTTACTCATATTTAAGGGGCCAAAAAAACAAATTGATTTTACTGAATACATGGCCAATTATTCATAGCATCAGAATTAACAGAATTCAAATTATAATGGATTTCTTAAAAAGGGGACTGCTGTAGTAATTACACAAGGCATTCTAAATGGGAAACAATGCCAATTGCAAATTTCAGATGTTATTTTATGCAAATAATGTAGCTGTAATTTTCTGAATTATTCCATTGTGAGCTGAATTGTCCATTTCTGATGCTATGAATAATTGTGTACCCATTTATTTCTAATAACCTATTATTTATGTGCAATTTCTTTTGTCCTTCTAAATGCTATGAAGCCATTTACAGAAACCACCTACATGACAACTTACCAATTACCCTTACAAAACCTTGTATTGCTTTGGATTAGTTACATGCATAATTAAATGCCAACTAACTATTATGTTCATGTAAGTTCGCAAAAGTCTGCCAGCCCCAGCAGTATAATAATAACCATGGTCCAGTAGGCAAGAGGAGCTCAATTTGCTCAATGGGATCTTGGCCTAACTTTTAATTTCTTTAGTTCCATTTTTTCTGTACTTACATTCATTCTTTTGCAATGAGATGCTGAGTTTGGTCTGATTTCCCTCTTTTTCCAGCTGAACTGCTCCTTAATCAATGAACATGATTTGCCATATTGATGCTTTTGATATGCTTTCCTTGGTGTGTTAGCCTCCACCTCCACTTCTGGGCCACCGAAAGGCTGCAGCATCACTGTACCCGAGCTAACACTGTCTCTTCCTTTCACCCTCAGTGATTTTGACTTAATTCTGAACTTTGAGCAGTTTTCCTTCTGAAGCAAACTCGGGCTACTTCTGTTATTGTTATTCTGGAGTGTCTGTCATGTTGGCAAACAGCTTTGTATTTACAACAGTTAATAATGATACTTATTCTACTGTATTACATAGTTGTCTTTCTTTATTAATGCATTTTTCATCTCTTTCGGTGGCCTTGGGCTTTCAGCGTACAATTCATTTGTGGACAAAGCACTTGTATGACCCTATATCATAAACTATTCAAAATGCTGGCAGTGAAAAATGCAACACGAGAGAGCCCTAGAGGGCTGGTCCTGCACTGCACAAACCTTTGAAATCACCCATGTATAAAACACACACTCTGTCTCTTGTGCTTCAGATTGCTTATTTAAAACAGCAATAGTCAGGGCACAGGGGCTGGAGAGGCATAAAATGGCCTGCAAAAGCAATTAAGTGCCACAGAGACATTCACATTTGATAACCACAGCAGATGTTTTATTGCCCTGTTTACTCCTCCGCCGTAAATACTGTGCGCCGTGGTCTGACAACAGGAGGCCTGAGCAAACCCTGGCGCTCAGATAGATTTGTTGCTCTGCTGAGGGTCTGCAGCACACACACATTTCCCACCGGCATCACCGTCCAGGTGGTCTTCACAAGGCTTTTTGCTCTGAATTATACTCTCTGGCCGTATGGGGAGCACATTCATCAAACACGTACAGCCTTCAGACCTGCTCACCTGTCCACGCTTGCTTGCTGTGTGCTCCCATTCCCCCACATCCTCCCATGCCATGTTTTTTCTCTCTGGTAAGACAACAGCCAGGCTTTACTGCTAGAAAATCATTTAGAAAGCATGGGGGAACCATGGCCACATCACGCAGGCCAGCAGATGTGGTCTGTAGGACAGACGTAGGTCACCGGGAGGGGAACCAACTCCCGCATGCATTTGTCCCAGAGTAGTCTGAGAGCTGAACTGTATTTTTCAGACACAGGAGAACAACTCCTCTCACCTTTAAAAGTAGGCCACGCAGCACTGGACAGCCCAAAAGAAAAAAACTCCTGTGGTGGGAGAGCCGCAGGCCTGCAGGCTGTGGCAGCCATGGAAGACCCCACTGTCCCACTGCTCCAGAGGCGAGGCCAGAGGGATTTTCCCTCTGCAACCTCCCTTCAGCACGGCGGGGGCCCCAGGCTCATGTCTGAGTTGACACTGCCAGGCATCCCCACCCAATTTTCAAGGGACTGAAGTGCAGGGAAGCCCATGCTCCAACGCTGCTCCCTGTTCCACTCCAGTTAATGTCCCATCCTCTTGAGGCAGGGCTGCCCTGTTTAACAGGGAGACAAATTAATGGTGCCTTGGGGGAGCCAGCCTCCCCAGGGCCATGCCCCAGCTCCCCTCGGCACAGGCAGACCGGTCCCCACGGGCCCCCTCACCCACTGGCACAAGGTCTCACCACCTTACGGCCTCGTGGCATAAAGCTTCTGTTTATATTCCCTGAGCACCACAACATTAAGGTATTTTTTCTCTGGTGACACACAAATGGCTAACGGTGCCTGTGGTACTATGGCAGCAAGAGAGGCGGGTGTTCAGAAGCTTACACGTTGCAAGTGAGAACAAACACACGGGCTTGTCAGAATAACTAAATAAAGAAAGAAAAAAAGAAGAAGCAGTTTTCTAGATAAATAACAGTAAGGAAAAAACAAGATTCCATGCCACCAGGAATAAACAGAGTGGCTTGTGCTGAGAAACCAGAACAAAAAAAGACACTTGTAGTCAGCATAAATCCTCACCCAAAGTATGAAAGAAGAGACTGGCCCAGTCATCTGCAGAAGTTATTCTGATCACTCTCTGTGCCTGCAGAAAAGAAATGAAGAGAGAAGAATAGAAGTGCTCCATTTTCAGTTGTTTGTTGGGATTTTTTTTTAACATTTTTGGAGACATGTGGCTAATGCCTAAGATTATCTTGTATTTCATTGTTTCCCCTGATTTCCCCTGAATATAAATACATTGCCTATGGCTATATCAGAAATACACAATAATGAAACTATGACTTCTTTACCTGCGAGGGAAACATTAATGAGTGTTCTAGTAATGCAAACAGCTTTACTGGCTTGTAAAATGCAAACCAGCAGGGAACTCGCTGGAAACCCCACAGGCATATGTTAATAAGCTTATACTGCTCACAAGTACACAAGCCTCCCAAGACACCAGTTTCCCAGCCTCCTTTCATTTCCCAACTGCTCCTGACTGCCTCACATTTTGAGCAAAGTCAAAGACTAATTTTCTATCTTTCTCAAGCCTCTAAAGTTTCTGCAGAAGCCAAATGATCATACGAAAAACTTTCCATTCAGATGCAAACTGAATATTTTATCGGCGAATAGTTCATATTATCCAACCTACAAGTATTACGAAGTGCGACGGCAATACAGGACAATTGTATCCACGACCATACACATCTGAACATAAATAACATTTTACCAGAGTGCTCTAGCAATGCACTCAGACACAGCACTGATACAGTTCGCGCTCATTCATAATGTTGTTGTTCTCCATTTCTCTCTTTTGCATCAATCCCAACAATACAAACTTCCGTAATAATCACTGACCAGTCTCATTTCAACACTTCCAGCTCCAAGCTCTGCAGTGTGTTAAGAATAAAACAGAAGGTGCTAATCCCCACCAAAGGTGATCGTTCAGCCAAAATTCAGATCAAAGTGTTAGGACTTTAACCAAAAAACCCATTAGAATACAAGTCCAGGCATTTTCTATCCTAACAAGATTGCAATGACTGTATTTCATGTCCCTCTTCATTATAAATCCATTTGGCATACTTTCTAATAGCCAGCCTACCCTCAGAAAAAAAATTATTTGATGTTCCTGTGGATGTCATATGTGCCCTGTACTTCTACAGCACTTCTATTGTAATTCAACATTAATTATCTTTCCAATTAATGTACTGCATAATGCTGCAATATGAAATGCTCACATTTTGTAAATGAGAAAACTGAGTTCAGTTCTGTCTGCTTTGATCCCATTTTATTTCTAGTATAATTCAGTATTAGAATTCTTTTCCTTTTGGTTGGGTTACTGACACCCTGAACACACACAAGGGAGCCATCTCTTGCATACAAAAGATAAATTCATGCTTCTCTTTTCTGAGAAGACCTCCAATTTCTCTTTTTCACTATCATTTTAATATACTTTCCTGCCTTATGATTGTTACTGAACAGCTCATAAGAGAAATGGAGGTGACAGAAGTACTAATAGAGCAGCACTTACCAGTTACCATAAATGTAGACTTCATAAATACCTACAACTGCTGGAAAACAGTAAGTGTGAAGTAGGTCACCAATACAGAAAAAAAAAAATGCAATCAAAACTGTGGTCAAGGAGTGAAAAAAACCCCTCTTTTTTAAAAGCTGAATGACCCAACATATTCCTTAAATGTTGTGTGTCAAAAATGCCATTTAAAGTTTTACTGCTGAGTTCAATAACAAAAAAAAAGTATAAAAGAGAAAACATATATAAAGTATAAAATATAGAAGCAGAAAATATATATCCAAAATTGCTCCATATCTGTATGACTGGTGATTTTCCACAATAAGGACTTTAAGTTTTCTGTCAGGTTTGAATCTTTTGTTTAGCTTAACTGGTGTCAATGCTGCAATCACTGTGGGCTACTGGATTTCAGCTTCAATGCCACCATCTCAAAGCACTTCACAGTGCTTTTTAATTCTGAATGTACATAAGTGCTGGAGGAAGGTACAAATTCTCCCTTTCTCCAGTGTTGCTATGTTTAGCTTTCTTCCCTGTTACCCCTCCACACCATTTTTAACAGAACCAAACTTACAACATACAGAAACCTGAAAAAAAATCAGTCATTACTCAGACTAGTCTAATACTCGATGTTCTTTAACGCTCATCATTAGCTGGCAATTACTGAGTACGTGAATATGCGCTGAGAAGAATGTGCCGATCAGACTGAAGGAATTTAAGAATGTCACCTATAAAATACTCCCTCAGATAGCTAAACAACCTCAGCTTAAATAACCTTGCTGGGCAAAAGGTGTAAAAATTTAAGAGTAGCTGGTTTAGCATCTTGAGACAGAACTTCCTCTTGAACTGCCCTGGAATACTTCATTGTAATCTTAAACTGAGAAATACAGTGGTTTAAGTGGACAGGCTGGCTTTTACTGATCTATCAGAAATTCAGGGAACCTACTTTAATAGGAAGTAGTGCTTCTGTTTCAACATTATCCTCAAGGAAAGCCTTTTGAACTTCCTTTTATTAATTGCTTAGCAATGTTCTTGACCTACTGCTGCAGCAGGTCCAGCTGAGGTGCATACCCCAGGAACGCCACTGCTTTTTCCAGTGCCTATGTAAAGCTCATATGGAACCTCGGATTTGTTTGAGACAGCTCTAGGAACCTGAAACTTTCATTTGTTTGGTATTAACCCACTTCATTCTGATACGGTTTGGGCTTGTGTGTTCTGTTTTGCTCTGCAATTCTCGCTGGAACTCTGCTTTTGGTTTACTTATTTTAAATGGCCATTATTAATGTTAATTTTGCTAAGCAAAAATTCTGTTAATTTCAAAAGCAAATTCACATCTGCATTGATCCTTTCTTCCCACGATGTGAATGCCAGTCTTTGGGACACTAGCATCTTAGCCAGTCAACCTAAAGGACCAACAGCTGGAGGTTTTTTGCACCATCAGTGAGCTGTATGCAGTTGTCATCGCTACAGCAAATACAGCTAGAGAAAGTTAAAGGGGAATATGCCAGGAAAGACAAACAAACAAGATTTTGTGGAGACCTGACTATAAAATGACAAGACTTTCCCAAATATGCATTGAAGTTAAATTGCCTTAATGATTCCTCTGTCACTGGCAGACTTTAAGAAAGGGATTCTCTATTAGCACTGAATGACTGGGAGTTTGTTGTGTTTATCATCAGCCGACAAAGTGTGCAGCAGAAGGTCTCACAGAGTCTATCTGTGTCAGCACCTCAAGGACCCAATACTTGAGTTTTCAGCCTGGCTAAGATATATTCATTACCCAAGGTATCTGTACCAAACACTCCTTCTGCCAAGCCTTTTACCACACTTAAGGCAATTCTTTCTCAGACAGAAGAAGTTCAAAGTTCAAAGACATGGCTTTTAACTGCAAGAGCTTTGTGCACTACAATCAGACACTGCCCTAAGCTGAAGTCTAACTTGAATCTAGATTTTGGAGAGCCCACAGTCTGAGGCTGTCTGAGTTTACAGCTCTAGCCTGATCCTGACAAACTATGAGGAGAAAGATTGCAATCTCCCCCACTGACTAAATTACCCACATATTCCTTCTCAGAGTACTTTTTTCTTTGCATTCCTTCTCTTCAGAGATAAATAAATACCTCTGGTGGGGAAAACAACCAGCTGTCAAAGACTGGTGTTTAACCAGCCTCCCAAGAGAAAACTACGGCCTAAAAAGGCAGCCCTTTATGAGACCGTTCAATGTTCAACCATCTTGTGCACACCAGTCTTCTGGCACGACCAAAGGAGAGTCATTCTGTTCTGGACAATGACACTTCCAAGCTCCCAGATATCCAGAAAAAAATCCACATCCTGGCTCTGAGATCGTATATACTATGGTTAGGCATAAAGTAACCCAGGCAAATCCAGGCAACCCAGGCAAAGGCTCTATTTCCAGAGTTACGCAAATAGCACACTTCCTTCTCTCATGTCTAAAAAGTTCCTTCTTCCACACAAGTCAATCAGATGGTTACCAACCCCCATGCCTTGACATCATAAAAAAAAATGGGGGGATTTCCCCCCATTCCTGCCCAGCCATGTGCTTCCTCAAGATCCAAAGCAGGATGGGTGCTCAGAAGTTCCAACAATCACGTGGACAAAACTTGTTGTTCTCAACAAATGTTTCCAATTTCCCCCATGGGTAACCCTGTGTTGAGGTTAAGCAACAAAGCAAGCCACCACCAGGAGGGGGACTCCAACCTCCACCAGCAAGTTCTGTCCAAGGCAATTCCTTCAATTGCTCAGGATGAGATCTCACACTACCCAAAGAAAGAGAACTATTATTGAGGAAAGGGAGAGAAAATTTCCATCACTGAGTTCCTTTACTTTTTTCACACATTTATCAGCACATAGAAAATGGCAAAAGACAACTACAAGACCTTTTGAAATTTCATTTTACACCATAAACTTAGAAAACAAAATTTTATATTAATACTATGAACTTAGAAATTAAGAATCAAAATGACACTTCATTATTGTTTTAAAAAAAATCTCTTGGAAAATCACTTCCAACATAACTGAATACATTTCCAGTGATTTCAGTAGGTTTAACTACTGCACACATATTCCCCACAGGATTCTACCAGGCAGCATGAAATCATAGCTAAAAATCAGTGTTAAAAACCAAGTGAAGCCAAAAAACTACAGCTCATTTAAGAGAATCCAGTGAAGTCAGTGATACTAACTGCATGAGCAAGGACTGCTTGTGTAAGTTAAGACAGCAGAACCAGATTTGCAAATTGCATGGATTTGCAAAATTTTTACATCAGATATTGTCTTTGTCTCTGTTTTATTTCATAGAAGTGAATGAAAAGCAGCCTGGACATGAGTTTTTTCTCTAAAGGAGGTTCAGACCTTGCAGTACACATCATATTTTAACTTTGCTCCCAGCTTAGTTCCTTCTAAACACACTTTGAACTTGGCATCCATTTCCTGGTTCTGAGCTTCAGTGAAAAGATTTTTCCAGTCTCCAACAACACCTGGAATATAAAGAAAAGTAAAATATGACCCTTGACTGTTAGGAATAAGGAGTATGATTTAAAACAAAAAAAACAACTACCTTGTCTCTCTTATTATCATATTTCAGGATAATCCTTTCTTTCTTTTTTCCTGCAAGAAAAGAATTTCTGACCCAAGAAACCCAAACTCTTATGTTTGCCTTACATTTGGTGTCCTCAATAAAATGTGAATATAAAGTGAACATAGGAAGCTACTGGTCTGCCTTCACAGCTTTGGCATGTGTCTTGTACAGCTGCAGAAGACTATAAAAGGTGACCAGCAGTTGTGGAACCAACCCAAGAAGTTCAAAGATGTGGCTTTTAATTGCAAGAACTTTGTGCACTGCAACCAAACACTGCCCTAAGCTGCAGTCTACCTTTAATCTAGATTTTGGAGAGCCCACAGTCTGAGGTTGTCTGAGTCTACAGCTCTAGCTTGATCCACGGCTAAAAGACCCAGCTCAACCTGTGAAGTGTCTGGATTCCAGGAGTTGACTGAGGTTCTTAGGCAATCACAAGGATTATTTAGAAAACCTAAGAAGAAAAATCTGTGGACACACTCTGTAGACCGAGTGCCAAGCTATCCCCAGTACTCACAGAAGCCAAAATAAAACTCTTCCTTTTTCATCAGTGCTTACTGCATACCACGACTGAAGGGTGTGCTACTTGTAGGGCACTTCTGCTAATCACATTATACAAGGCTTTACCGCATGGTACTGGCCCTTGTGATGAAATCAAATGACAGCATCCTGAAACACATGCAGTCTTTCTTAAACAACTCCCAATCTTGAAAACTATACATAAAGATTAACCATCTACTGATCCAAATTCCTGTCTGCCCAAGATGCAGTGCTACCATTTGGCAAAATACAAACAAATTTACCTTTGCGGAAAAGATTTGAGCCAACAGCACCATGAGTCTCCTGAGACTTATCCCTCATTGCCTGGAAAGTGGCCCTGTCTGCAATGGACTGGATCTGCTCTGCCGTTGGGGAGAATCCAAAGAATTCAGCGATCTGCTTTACACTGTCAGTCAGGTTCTGAAAGCAATACAGTGAAATGTAGACATGCAATTTGCTTCCTCTAAAAAAGGAGTCACCCACTTGGGATATGCACTGCTATCATCTATTAACAATACATTTTTTCCTTCACAATACGTTTTCTGCATTACACTGGAGCTTAGCTTTTGTACAGCCAGACTCAACTAGTCACTAAAATCAACTTGATTTTGCTCTTTCAGAACCCTGTGCCTTTCAGCAGATTTCAAGGAATGGGCTCAGATGTGTTTTGCCTTTCAGTACACAGCATCTGCTTTACCTCTTTCAGGTCTTCATATATTATGATCATAGTATTCTCATCCTCAATGTGTTTGTTCCAGGTGACTGCATGATCAAAATAGGATCCCCAGCCAACTGTAAAGAGGAAAAAAAAGCATCAGTGTGACCTTCTTTTCATACTAAGTACTTACTTCTCCCCAACTGAAGAATTGCCTTCTGTTGCCTATTAGTTACATCAACACAAACAAACGGAACAACCTGTCCTTTCCATGGTACCATACTGTACGACAGAATGACAGAGGGTTCCTCTGGACTTTTGCAGGTAAATTGTTTCCAGACAGAAATATAAATTTCACTATGTGCTTCCTCTCTGTTACTATATTGTAATTTAAATATCTCTCAAACACCAAAGCCAGACATCAGTCTAAATCTAAACTCCGGGTTGCTAATGAGATATTTGGCCTCATATTCAGAAACAGTAAAGACAACAACTGTAATTTCATGAACACTTCGGATCTCTAGCATTTCCTCCATCACTAAGTGGCAGAATATTGACCCAGCGCCATTGTCAAGCTGCCATGCAAATCCCTCATCCTTGCTTGGAAGAGCAAAATACCCAGAAGCAAAGCATCTTTTGGACATTCTCCTCATTCTGGCATTCAGCTGCCTCCTTTATCATGACGTATGGCCATCAGTAAACTAATTATGACACAGCTGTTTTCCCACTGGCCCCATTTAGTTGTTTTTAAATATTTTTTTTCTGTTGTTTCTTCAGCTACATTCAGTAACTATAACAATACCTTTCCCATTCATGAACTCTGAGAAGAACTCATCCCAGGAGCTGTAACTGGGGACACTGGGGACATTGTTGTGGAAATGGAAAAATGAAACAGCTGTATCTTTAGGGTTTCGAAACAGCACGAGTATCTGGAGTGGGAGAAAGAGGTCAAAAATTTTAGATCACTTATTTCCCCTGGCAACCAAAATTAGAGTATAATCAAACATTCTGCAATCAATAGCATACTAGGGGCTATAAAATATTTTATTAGATAAGGCATGGAGAACAAATTTATAATGTGATCATAATAAAAACCTTTTTACCACTTCTAAGATTTGCTTATGTCATGAAGCAATTGTAGAAAGAAGCAACTGGAAAAATTGTAATAGTGTCGCTGAGTACTATCCCATAACTACCTAAGACCTGAGAAATGGTAAGGAACAATTTGCCAGCTCCCTACTAAGAAAAGCTCTGTTTGATTCTCCTTCAGGAAACTGCAGCTGTTACAATCATCTCCCATTTTTCAAAGCATGGTGATAATGTTCTTGAAATCCTAAGAGACTGTAATCCTCAGAGATGCGTAAACACTTCTGAAAACGTTATACATGTTAAATTTTTTTGTTATACACATTATCTTTTTTCCGATCTCATATAGGAAAAAATACCAATGAAACGTGGAAAAAATCCCCCCCATCCCCTAACCCATTATTTCCTTCATCTGTGGTACATCTCCTAAGCGCTACGTATCCACCATTGTTTAGTGACTGAGTACCAGAAATACTGAAGTTTTAACAGTGTGACTCTTCGCAAGGAAATAGCCAATGTCCCAGAGATACTGCTGCCACATTCCTTCGCACCACAGTCACACACAGAAAAGAGTAGCATAAAAGAGGAAAACTCTGCACTCCAGCCATTTCTGAGCACTGCAACAGCCTCTAGATCTGTTCTTGTTTGTCTACTACAGCACCTCTAAGGCTGCTGTAAAGTGTGGTTTGTGCTAAGCCAGCCCAGGCATCATGAGACCCCCACTGTCTCCAAGCTGCTTTCCCCCAGTGCCACCTGCTTGAGTGCAAAAAGAGAATGTGGCCCCAAAATTACTCTTGCATGCTGGTACTGTCAGAAAGATGAGGCTTGTTCTTGGAAAAAGAAAAAGAAAAAAAGCCCACCTTGGCTTTGTTCTTGAAAATAGACTTGGGGAGGCAATCATAATTCAGATGTGTTGCCAAAATCCTTGGAGATGGAATCTGCTTCATCCTCTTTAGAAATAAACAGAACCATAAGTGAGAACAGGTTTATTACATGGGTGCAGCAATGATCTGTGAGAGTCGCCTGTGTGAAACAGCCTCTAATCAAAAGGCATTAGTCATCCAAGATTATCTTTTTTCCCCTCTCAGGAGATATATCTTTACTTGCTGCATGACTTCATTTTAATAGCCTGTGTGCGGGGGTGCAGGAGAGAGAAAACAACAGACTTTAAGTGGTTCAATATTTTCTTTTCACTAACCTGGTATTTATCTGGATCTCCACATTCAATAAATGGTAGTTCTGTGCTTACAGGTTTACTCTTGATAGTTGTAAATATCAAATCACTTAAAATCTGGATAAGCCAGTTCACACCTGCACCAAGAAACCCAGAGAACAAAATAAAACATACAAGAGGTTTATGTAAGATCTCAGAACCTTCTCATTACATGGCTTATTTCAGCATAATAGACAGTCATCAAATGACAAATAACAATAAAGTTCTCAAATGATTATAAACAAAATAATGTTCTCCGTTAATGAGATCCTCAATAGCTTCTTAACTGTGACCTTCTTGGCTCAGTTATAACTGGTATGTGGAAAGCACTGGAGGCAGAACTGACTTAATGATGCACTTAACATATTTTTAATATATTCATAAAACAGTCAGTGACAAACAATAAAGGGAGCTTTCCAGTCTTTTATACAGAGAGATCTGTCAAGGGTCTGGATAGGACGTGGAAGGAATGAGCGAGAAGCTTTGCTACTTCTGCCGAGGACAGCATCTGTCTCCCTCTGCTGCCCTGGGTCAAGGACGAAATGGAGTCACCTATTCAATGTCACTGCCAGCATTTGTCCTCAGTTGTGCCTGTTACTGTCTCCATAAAGTGCAGGCCAAAACAAGTGCTACAAGAGTTGTTACCCTCTGGATACCTGCATCTCTCCCCACCCCTCATCCTTTGGAAGGGATCTTGCAGCACCATATTCCATTCCAGCGTGAGCCTGTGGCCAGCTCCTGCAGCTCCGCTGTGATGCCTGCTTCCCCAAGGTTTCCAGGAATCATATCTGCTCCATTAATGTTCTGCCGATTGCCGGCAGAACAGAGCAACGGAACAGCGTGTTCACCTTGGCCTGCAGCATCCTTCCCCACGTCCTTGTGGGAAGGTGCTTGGAAGGCTTCCCGCCAGGCCCACAGGGACAGAGCTGCAGAGCTGCTGCTGCCTCCTGCGAGTCCCCTGTGAACGCAGCTGCCAGAGGCACTAACAGGGAACACACAATGCAAACAGCTTTAACC
Source organism: Ardeotis arabs (assembly GCA_011801015.1). NCBI lineage: Eukaryota > Metazoa > Chordata > Aves > Otidiformes > Otididae > Ardeotis > Ardeotis arabs. The sequence continues at coordinate 3,226 of JAAGAY010134144.1, read as the reverse complement.
TCATGCTTTCAGTGGAAAGTTATTTGCAGAAAGGAATAACTTCCACCCTATGTTATATAAAGTGCCCCAGGATGCTCGGATGGAAGCAGCTGATACTTGTCCTTTATACAGTAATGTGTGTGTATACAATGTGTACTCATCATACAATGTCTTATAATACATATATTGCATTTATATACCACCTAATATAATATTTATATATATAAGACTTTGTATGATATATATAATTTATATCACTCTTCCATTTACATACCGACGAGAGCCAAAAGCATTAGAGTCTCCAAATCCATGTCCTCATCCACCCAGTGTTAACTGTATGTGCACAAATACAAATTTTATTTTAACGAAAAGCTACAATTGATGAACCTAAAATTCCTAGTCCCTAAACCCCCTACTGGCTTCTCAATTGTAAACCTGGGAGGTTTACAATGCAGTTGTAAACTGGGAGGTTGAATGCAGTACCTGGGAGGTACTGCATCCTGGAGTTCCATCATCCTTTACCCCTACCTCATCAACAGTTCTCTGTAGCAGAATTTCCCTCTCCACTATGCACACCTGAGTTGCAGCAAACCTTTTATTTTACTTTTAAGTTACTTTACTGTAACTTAACCTGCATAATACTTAATAAGTAAAAGGAATGAGGACAATATTAAATATTTGAGAGACAAAGCTTTTGAAGTGCCTTAATGTAAGTCCTTCATCAGGCATGTTCATGACCATCTAAACCATTCTATGATTCTATGATTCTATAAACCTGGCAAATGCCAAAGAATTTGAGCCCTGCATGGAAATCACTCAAGAAGTCAGGCCAACTTGGCCACATCTGCTGCCATGCTAGTGCAATGAAATCCTTTCCTGGACTCACACTTTCTCTGACAACCCTAAGTTTCTGCTGCTTCGGTCTCAAAGAAGAAACATACGCTTGGAAAGTATTTCCTAGATTAGCAAAATCCATCTCTTCCTTGTAAACAGCCATGTCACGCTTGACATTTATTAAACTGATCAAAATCAGCTAGTTAGTTGTTTGGGGTTTTTTTCACTCCCCTGCTCGTGTTGCGACTTTGCTTCTTTCTGCAGATCTCTGACTAAAAGATTTAGATTTTCATTATGTCTTTTTGCAGTCACAAAACAAAAAACAATGCAGATACTGAATAATGCCAAGAAATACCTTATAATTTTGCAAGTAAAAATGCTGTGTCATGGCACTTTTTACACCTTAAAGAGTCTAATGCGTAATTTTATTGCTTTTGTACACTACGCTACATTACATTACTAACACGCTTTTCAGAATACAGCTTATCATACTGGCAAAGTCGTCTTGTGCCACTGATATATAGAAAACTATATGCTTTCTTCTCACTTCTTCAGCCAAAAAGTAGTGTTGAATACAAACTTCTTTTGCTTTCAGAAACATAAACCATATTATAAAGCAGTGCAACAGACTGCTTAATTAAGATAAAGCAGGACAAAAACCTGCTGCCTCTGATTGTAGCAGAAATGCCCAATGTCCTCACACAACGTATAACCACAATTAGCTGGTTTTCTCATATTATGTGAGCTAATTAGTTACATTATTGTAGACTACAGCAAGCAATTTACAACGTATTCACCGCATTTGGGGTAGGACACCAGCACCACATCATCTCTTCTGGCTTCCAGGTTCTCCAGGGCTCTGAATGTTTCCGCACTGCATGCTGTGACAGGATACGGAGTCCCCTGATAGGAGAACAGCAGATCCTTCAAGGTAAGCCCTTTACACTTTTCCAACGTCTTGTTTATCTCATCAACAAAAGTTTTTTTATCCTCAGCCATGTTTACCACCGTTGGGGTGTGAAACTGTTAGTCTAGTGCAGTAAGTGCCTTTAAATAGACATTTTTAAGGGGTGGAGTAGAAATCCTTGGCATTACTTCTGCCCTCCCCCAAATTTGATAAGCTTTTTTCTCTCCTCCCTTCCCACCTTTCTGGAAATGGAAGCTGCGTTGATGCTGTCCACTTATAAGCTACAGAGCAGGAATGACTTTATTAAAAAGTCCCACTGAGAGCAAGTAATACTTGCAAGCTCCGCCACCAGGGAAAACAGAATTGGAAAATCACTCTGTAAGAAAGAGCAGCAAAATATTATATCTAATCTTGCATAACATTAATAGGAAAATTTAAAAAATCTCACAAAGAGAGTCCCTAATAAGAAAAATCCCAAGAGGTTTTATTTTGGCAATAAAGTCAGCCCGTATTATAAGTTCGGAGAAACTGATAGTGAATAATAGGAAACAATAATATCAAAACCATAAAACAGGAAGAACAATACTGAGAGGGAAGGGAAGCTGCCATTTTAGGTTTTAAATATCCCCTGTGGGAGCTAGTCTGCACTGATGCCCTTTCTCGTGTTAAAAAGACAATTAAATATTGAGATCTTGCATGGCGCAGGTTTTTTCAACATCTTTATACTAGAACTAGGATCCCTTTTTAACAGCCGTGAACCTTACGTGTCCAGCTGTTTTCCCCTAGGAGGAAACACACGCAGGCCAGTGCTGGGTCCCAGGAGGAGCCGGGCTGGCTGCTCTCCCACCAGCTGAGGCCACAGGAGCAGCACTGCTGCCTCGCCTGACCCCGGGCACCTGCTCAAGAGCCTGGCCCACCCTCTTGGCTGTGGTGGGCGCGCATGCTGCCACCTCACAGCTGAAACAGTGAAGTGAGGGACACTGGATCCTCCCTGGGCAGCAAGGAGAGGCGGTGGATAGTCGGACCTGCTGCCAGCAGCCAGAGGGGATCGCAGACGGCAAGCGGCAGCGGCCAAGGACTGCCACCTGCACCCAGCGCCATCACTGCGCTCAGCAACGGCCACCCCGGGCCTGCCCAGGCAGCAGCACAACAGAGGTGAGCCGCGGGTTGCCGAGACGCGTCTCCGCCTCCGTCTGCCTGCGACCGGGCCACAGCTTAGCGCCTCGGCAGGAGCCCCAACCACCAAAGTCGGAGCTGGCTCCTCCGTTACGACAGCGGGCGGACGCAAGAACGGAGCGCGCCTGCGCGGAAGCTGTGCGCGAAGTGCGGGGGGCGCAGTGCGCGAAGTGCGGGGGGCGCAGTGCGCAGGTGCAGCCGTTCCCGGCGGGAGCGGAAGGGCGCCGTGCCCCGGCGATGGCGCGGCGAGTCGTGAAGGCGCTGCTGCTGCTGGAGGCGGCGGGGCTGCTCGGCGCCCTCCTGCTCTACCGCGCCATGGACCGCAGCCAA
>JAAGAY010134143.1:0-10494 GCA_011801015.1 Ardeotis arabs | reverse complement strand
CCAACTGGTCCATGTCCTTCTTATGTTGGGGGCTCCAGAACTGGACACAGTACTCCAGGTGGGGTCTCACTAGGGCAGAGTAGAGGGGGAGAATCACCTCCCTCGACCTGCTTGCCACACCACTCTTGATGCAGCCCAGGATGCGGTTGGCCTTCTGGGCCACAAGGGCACATTGCTGGCTCATGTTGAGCTTCTTGTCCACCAGCACTCCCAAGTCCTTCTCCTCAGGGCTGCTGTCGATCCATTCTCCGCCCAGCCTGTATTTGTGCCTGGGATTGTCACGACCCAGGTGAAGGACATTACACTTGGCCTGGTTGAACTTAATGAGGTTGGCACAGGCCCACCTCTCCAGCCTGTCCAGGTCCCTCTGGATGGCATCCCTCCAGTCCAGCGTGTCAACGGCACCACACAGCTTGGTGTCATTGGCAAACTTGCTGAGGGTGCACTCTATCCCACTGTCCACATCGCCGACAAAGATGTTGAACGGGGCCGGGCCCAACACGGACCCCTGAGGGATGCCACTCGTGACCAGTCTCTACTTGGACATCAAGCCATTGACCACCACTCTCTGAGTGCGGCCATCCAGCCAACTCCTTATCTACCGAGTGGTCCATCCATCAAACCCATGCTTCTCTAGTTTAGAGAGAAGGATGTCGTGTGGGACAGTGTCAAAAGCTTTGCACAAGCCCAGGTAGATGATATCCGTTGCTCATCCCTTGTCCACAGATGCTGACACCCTGTCATAGGAGGCCACCAAATTGGTCAGGCACAATCTGCCCTTGGTGAAGCCATGTTGGCTGTCACCAGCCACCTCCTTGCTCTCCATGTGCCTTAGCATGGTTTCCAGGAGAATCTGCTCCATCACCTTGCCAGGCACAGAGGTGAGGCTGACCGGCCTGTAGTTGCCCAGGTCCTCCTTTTTCCCCCTTTTAAAAATGGGGGTTATGTTCCCTCTCTTCCAGCCATCAGGGACCTCACCAGACCGCCACGACTTCTCAAATCCAATGGCCAGTGGCTTGGCAACTTCATCCGCCAGTTCGCTCAGGACCCGCAGATGGATCTCATCAGGTCCCATGGACTTGTGCACCTTCAAGTTCCTTAGGTGTTTACGAACCTGCTCTTGGAGTACAGTGGGCGGTTCTTCATCCTCGCAGTCCCTGCTTGTGCCTTCCACAGCTTGGGTGGTGAGACAAGAGCCCTTATCAGTGAAGGCTGAGGCAAAAAAGTCATTGAGTACCTCAGCCTTCTCCATGTCCCGGGTAACCAGGACACTGGTTTCCTTCTGGAGGGGGCCTACATTTTCCTTGGACTTTCTTTTGTCCCCTACATACCTATAGAAGCTTTTCTTGTTGCTTCTTATATCCCTGGCCAGATTCAATTCCGTGCGGGCTTTAGCCTTCCTCACCCAATCCCTGGCCACTTGCACAGCCTCTTTGTAGTCCTCCCAGGCTACCTGTCTCTGCTTCCACCCTCTGTAGGCTTCCTTCTTTACTTTCAGTTGGTCCAGGAGCTCCTTGCTCATCCATGCGGGCCTCCTGGCCTTTTTGTCCAACTTGTTTTTCATTGGGATGCACCTCTGCTGAGCTTGGCGGAGGTGCTCCTTGAACGTGGACCAACTTTCCTGGGTCCCTCTTCCTTCCAGAGCCAGCTCCCATGGCACTTTGCCCATCAGGTCCCTGAAGAGGCCGAAGTCCGCCTTTTTGAAGTCTAGGGAGGAGAGCTTGCTGTGTAGTTTCCTCACTGCCCCGTGGATCTTGAACTCCACCGTGTTGTGGTCGCTGCTGCCAAGGCTTTCTTCCAGCTTCACATTCCCCACCAGCCCCTCCCTGTTGGTGAGCACAAGGTCGAGCACGGCACCCCTCCTTGTCGGCTCCTCTATCACCTGCAGGAGGAAGTTGTCGTCCACGCAGTCCAGGAACCTCCTGGACTGCCTGTGCCCTTCCGTGTTATCTCTCCAACAGATGTCAGGGTGATTGAAGTCGCCCATGAGGACCAGGGCTTGTGACCGTGAGGCTGCCTCTATCTGCCTGTAGAGCATCTCGTCCACTCTGTCCTCCTGGCCAGGTGGCCTGTAACAGACCCCCACCATAACGTCCCCTGTCCATCCCCGTCCTCTAAGTCACCAAAGTATTCTTTACTGGGTAGTGCAGGGAGTTGGAAGAAGCATTTTTGCACTTTTTGTTTGTTTAAGATTTTGACAATTTGATCAGTTTTACAAAAAGTATGGTCTATCTTTACTCCTGCTCTGTTGCTATCTGCCAAAACACACATCAAACTCAACAGCTGAACTTTAAACAAAAATAAGGTAATTAAGCTGCAGCACTTTAGGATGAGGTTTGATTTGGCTAGGTTTTGTCTTTGAAAGGTTTCACTCAAATTGTTTTATGGAGTAGTTCAATTCAGAATAGTATTTTGACAGGCCTCTTCCTGGATGACCTGATGCCTTACTGCAAGTTCCAGTGTTTCTGAGGTCTTGCTTCGAAGAAAGCATATGGGAAAACTATAGCCTTGATCATGGAAACATTGAGGACCCCTGTAGGCAAGGGATTCCTGAGCCTGGCATACTGTGACAGCTCCTCTGGAAGCATATCTTCCAGGGATTCGAGGTCCACAAGTTGAGTGACTTGACCATTTTATAGAGCTTCTACATCTGTTTTGTGGAATCACAGAGTGGCTGAGGTTGGCAGGGATTTCTGAACATTGTCTAGTCCAAACTCCCTGCTTGTGTCAGGGTCAGCTAGAGAAGGTCATTCGGGGCTTCAAATATCAAGTTTTTAATATCTCCAAGGATGGAGACATCACGACCTCTCCAGGCAACCTCGTCCAGTGTTTGAACACCCTTACAGTTAAGGCTCTTCTCACACATAAATGGAATTTCCTGTATTTCTGTTTGTGTCTACTGCATCTTGTCCTGCCACTGGGTGCCGCTGAGGAGAGTCTGCATCTCTCTTCTTTATATCCTCTGTGGTGGGTTGACTCTGGCTAGTTGCTCAACAAAGCCACTCTATCATTCCCCCTCCTCGGCTGGACAGAGGAGGGAAAATATAATGAAAGGCTCATGGAAGGAGATAAGGATAGTGGGAGATCATTCACTACTTACTGTCATGGGCAAAGTAGACACGACTTGGGGAAATCAGTTCAATTTATTACCATTCATTCACTTTAAAACTTCTTAGAGTTCAAGTTTTTAAGGTTTCTAATTGTATTCTAAGGTACAAGCAAGTTATGAGATCAGGACACTATGAAGAATTTTAATCTTAACAATTTTTTTCAACAGCAAATAGGTTTGCAATATGGTATTAATAATTATTCAAAAATTAGTTATAAAACTTTTGACAAGAAAACAACATTTGAAATGTTTGTAATATTTTGATTTTTAAAGTTGCTTTTGTTTTTACAGCAAATTCTTTGGAAACTTGTAGTTGACAAAATAAATTTCATTTAAAATACAGTTAGTTGCACTGGAAACATACGTATTGTATATATTGCCCTTTCTGTGGATGCTACAGACACTTTACTTCCATGAGAGCTCATCTTGGGTGATTTTGATTACCTTAGCTGGGGATGTATGTCATAATGTTCACACGTAGTCTTAAGAAGTTTAGTATGACTATTCAGAGATTACAAGTATTTCCAATAAAATCGTATGCTAGGGGGAACTCTTAGCTGTAAAAGGCTGACTCATGTGGTGAATGAAAAATGTGGAATAAGATTTGGAATGGAATAAGAGGCAACTGAGTGTTAACATACTTGATACACGGATGCAAGAGCCAGTTTTTGTATTAGGGACACTACATGTTAGGAATGTAGGAGGAGCATGCTGTAAAAGGAAAGAGGTGTTTGATGGTATAAGGATACTATTTTTCAGTCAATTCCTTTAAAAATATGTAATACCTTTTTTAAAAAAAAAAAAACTTTCTTTTTTTTTTTAAAGGCATTTATATCTGGGCTTTTTCTTTTCTGATCAGTGTGGTCACAATCTCTACCATTTTGTTTCCAACACATTCATTAAATTTGGCTTCTTGTTTAAGAACACATTAAGAGATATTTGTATTTGCAAAATGACTGTGCTAATTCAGAGGTTAGACACATTTTGTATTTGAATGCTGATCAGCATGATGTTATATTTTTAATTTTATTGCTCTCCTTTCCATTTAATTTTGTCGAATATCATTGGAAGTCATAGATATAATATGCTTAACTTCCAAAACTACAGTGAACAGGCATTCAGGAGGTTTTTCTTTGGCACAGAAAGCATATGTGTTTGTAGAATAGAATTTATAATAGAGCACATTTATTTACATCTGTTAAATGAATATTTATCAAATGTTTTTCCAAATTGGAATATGTTTACTGAAGTATCTTTGGGTCATTATTAACAATTGTGCCATATGCCTGTATTTTTTTGAACCAGGTGGCTGGCAATCATGTATAGTGATGTCCAGATGAGCAGCGGTTCAGTGACAGCAACAAAAAATTCTCTTGTAATGTGCACACATTTCTATGAACAATCCCTGTTTTCTTCTGTGACTTTCTTGTTCAGTTCCAAATACCATTTGAGTATCAAACATCCTATTCCTAGATGACAATTCAGTATTGAATACTAAGAACTTTTTAAATATATAATTGAAAGACGGATGTTACTAAACAAAGAACATCAATATTAGCATTATCTGCTAATCTGCAGTGCTGCTTAAGTTGCTGGTAAAGTTACTGGTATGTACATCTCTTGCAAGAGTACACAGAGTAGTAAGTGCTGTATCATGTGTTTCCCTAACTTATATATGTGTCTCTATAGTCAGAATAAACTTATTTCATAAACTCTACTTTGTCTTACCAATTCTTGTACAGAGACAGTTTAGATGCCTCCATTTTGCCTAATCTCTTTCTGCACCTGTGGTGCATATTGGCGTTTGACAAGACCTGCATTCATTTCCATTCCTTCACTGAATAAAAAATAACACAATTCCTGCTGTGATACTATTGGAGAAAGAAAACTTTTTTGTAGTATCAGTCGATCTGGGGCTGTACTTCATGCATATGATTTTTTTTTTCGTTTCAACTTATATTCTCTTTTCTGAGACACCTAAAAATAAGCCAGTAGATAGAGTTGGTCTAAGATTTCCAAAGATTTTTCTTCAACATAATCTCTGAATTTATATGTATTAATCTTTCCCTCACAATATCCAACTGCATAGAAAGGGAGTTCTCAGTGCTTTTTAGTTTGTCTATCAATCAGTTATATTTTTTAATTACTTCAAGATACTACCATCTGCTCTTATATATATATATATATATAAAAATATTATGTAAAATGTGAATTTCTAATGCATATTTTTTCCTAAGTGTCTCAAAAATGTTTACATTCTTTCAGTGGGAGATTAATAGTCTAAGTCAAAGTATGTGGAGTTGTTTATTTTCCTCAAAGTTTGAGAAATTTAAGTGACACATAGACATTTAACTAAGTTGGCTTGTTATTTATTTTTTTTATACAGACATACGTACAGAGAGAGAGAGATTTTTAAGAACATGGCATGTACTGATTTTAATGCAACTTCAGACAGAGAAGAATCATAGTTTTATTGCAGTCATAAATCTTGATCTTAAATAAAACCTATTGTTTAAGACATGAGATCTTTATTTTATGGATAAACTTGAATTAGTATGTATAGGCTATTTTGAGAGAGAGACTCCCATACTGCTTTTGTCTTGGCTTTTTTTTCATTTTGACTAGCTCCATTTTTCTTGTACTTTAACTGGAAAAACTCCACAACTGGTTTGCTAATAGAACACTCTGTTTATCATATTACGTGGCGATGTTCATCTGTGCTGTATACTTTGGCAAGAAACCTTTAGAGACGTATATTGTCTGATACTGTCATATGAGCCTAAGTCTATTAGTTACGAGGCTATTTTCTACATAAAAAGTGATGCTCAGCACCCAACTGGTGAGTAACTTCTACTGGATGAATCTGACCTTCTCTGCTAATAAGACACCATTCAAAAAAACCTTAAGTAACCAGGTCAGGAGGAACACCCTATATAACTCACAGAAGAAATAAAAGTCTGAATTTCTTTACTTCTTAAAGGCACCTACCTGAGTTCAGCAAGCTCTACGACAGAGACAGTATCTTAGGGATTTTATGCATGAAAGAAATAGCTTAATTATGCACACATTCTCTTACTGTGTTGCAAATGTTTGTCTTTAATACACATCTTCAGAATCACTTATGTTGCCCTTTATTTGTGGGAATTTTTTCCTAAATTAGGTAAGTTCCTTTATATTCCCCACAATCAGGACGGTATAAGAAAGGGTTAAGCACAGGCATACCTAGACAATAATGGTTCTTTGCGTCATGGTATTTAGGAGCATTTGCTATATCTCTTCTATGAGACAGAATGTCAAATGAGCAAGAGATGTAACAGAACTATTGAAATTTAACATACCTTTTAGGTTACTTTCTTAAATGTGTAGTGAGATTGTGAATGCTTCTGTCTGTGGTGTGCAGTTTAAAATTTTTTTTTGCCTCAACAGAAGATAAGAACTTGGAGGAGTTCAAGTTCTTCCCCAAAATTCTTCCTCTTGTCTTCTATGACAGCCTATGATAAATACAGATTTATAGTACCTGAAGCCCTCTAGATTTATACATTACCTCTTGATTGCCTTTCACAAGCTTTGAGTCTTTTTTTTTTGTAAAGGTGTTTCTTGTTATGCACAACAAAGATCTTAATCTAGACTTTAAATGCCAATCTAGAGCACTCTTTCACAAAAAATAGACTGCACTTGCAAGTGTTTATTGGCTAGACCACTAAAACACTTCATTACATAAATGAGAAACAAAAATTAGTATGCATCGACGGTTCTACTCTATTCTAGTTTGAAAAAAAAAAAAGAACATTCAAATTTTGTCTTGTACTTTTAAAGCTTTAATCTTTATATGCATATGGAAATGTCACTGCTCCACTGAGACAATGAGGGGGTATGTGTATGAATTCTCCCAGAACAATCACCACATGTAAGGAATACAAATTCTGTGGTTCTGCCCCTAGAACATCCGTTTACTCTCTGAAAAATGTTTATCCTCAGAAATTACTCATTCACAAGGTGTGGATCAACCTGTGTTAGCACCAGGAAAGAGAATGTTAACCTGACCAAGTTTAGCTATTTTGTACACAATAAAACGATTTTGTAAAGTGAACCACTGAGTAAAAAGAGAGACAGAAACAAAAAGTATTCTGCAAGATTTACATGGATTTCTGTTTTCTCTGCAGGCCTTTTAGTGAAGCAGCTGTAGCTTGGATTTCAATGTGTGACTTTGATGTTGTTGTCAAAACCTTCAGATAACAGCTAGATTTCGCAAAGCTAAAAGGTAAGTGAAACATTAAAGCAAATCACTTGAAGAAAACACAAACCTCTGTATTTAGTAGGTATTGTTATTAATATTATATATTGAAACATGTGACATCTGCAAGGGGAGGGTCTCTTCATAATTTGTTTCAAAACATATTGGTTTATTTCATAGAATCATAGAATGGTTTGGGCTGGAAGAGACCTTAAAGATCATCTAGTTCCAACCTCCCTGCCACGGGCAGGAACACTTTCCATTAGACCAACTTGCTCAAAGCCACATCCAACTTGGCCTTGAACACTTCCAGGGATGGGGCATCCACAGCTTCTCCAGGCAACCTATTCCAACGCCTCACCACCCTCATAGTGAAGAATTTCTTCCTTATATCTAAGCTAAATCTACTTTTTTCCAGTCTAAATCCATTTCTCCAGTCTAAAGCCATTACCCCTTGTAATGGCTCTGTAATACCTCCTTTAGGTACTGAAAGGCTGCTGTAAGGTCTCCGCAAGGCCTTCTCTTCGCCAAGATGAACAACCCCAGCTCTCCCAGCCTGCCTCATAAGAGAGACAACTCCAGGCCTCTGATCATCTTTATGGTCCTCCTTTGGACTCTCTCCAACAGATCCGTGTCCTTCTTATGTTGGGGGCCCCAGAGTAGAACACAGTACTCAGTCTCATGAGACTGGAATAGAGGGCGAGAATCACCTCCCTTGACCTGCTGATCACACTTCTTTTGATGTAGCCCACGATGTGGTTTGCTTTCTGGGCTGAAAATTCACATTACCAGCTCACGTTGAGCTGCTCAGCTATCAACATGGCCAAGTCCCTCTTCTGAAAGCTGCTCTCAATCCATTCTCCGCCCAGCCTATATTTGTGCTTGCGATTGCCACAACCCATGTGCAGGATTTTGCACTTGGCCTTGTTGAACTTCATGAAGTTTGCATGGGCCCACCTCACAAGCCTGTCAAGGTCCTTCTGGATGGCATCCCCTCCCTCCAGCATGTTGACTGCATCACACAGCTTGGTGTCATCAGCAAATTGCCAAGGGTGCACTCAACCCACTGTCCATGTTGCCGACAAAGATGTTAAACATGCTGATCCAAATATTAACCCCTGAGGAATGCCACTCATCACTGATCTTCACTTGGACATCAAGCTGTTAACCACAGCTCTCTGAGTGTGGCCATCCAGCCAATTCCTTATCCACTGAGTGGTCCATCCATCAAATCCATGTCTCTCCAGTTTAGAGACAAGGATGTTGGGTGTGACAGTGTAAAATACTTTGCACAAATCCAGGTAGATTTTGTCAGTTGCTCTTCCCTTACCTGCAAATGCTGCAACCCATTCATAGAAGGCCATCAATTTTTTTTCAGGCGCAATTTGCCCTTAGTGAAACTATGTTGACTCTCACCAATAATCTTTTTATTTTCCATGTGCCTTAGCATAGTTTCCAGAAGGATGTGTTCCATGATCTTGCCAGACAGAGAGGTGAGACTGACTGGCCTGTAGTTCCCTGGGTCTTCCTTTTTCAAAGTTATTCTTGGTAGTTTCTAAGTTGTAAATGAAAAAAACAAAACAAAACAAAACAAAACAGACCACCTACAGAAAGGAAATAGAGAATTGGAATTGCAAACAAATTTTTCTCTGTGTGACTCGGGATCATTAAAATAAGAATTCAACTTTTCAAATCTACTGGATGTGACAGGAGGACCAATGAAATGTGAGGTGCTTTGTACAACTCTAAGAAACCTACTTCATCTGTGGATTTACAAATAAGATGAGTGTATTTTTCTATTGATTTTGCTTGTTTGTTTGTGGTGTTTGTTTGTTTGGTTTTTTTGTAAAGCAGAAAACAAAGACCAACCTTAATTGAAATAATCAAGTTAAATGGCAATAATTACATAAGCAGAAGGATGACAAAGCTGTCATGTCAAGACTTGATCATTTATATGATACTGAATATCTTTTTTGAAATAATCCTCAGTACAACCAGTGACATCAAGTATACTCATTTTACTAGACAGATTAGGGAAAGAATATCTATGTAATCAGTCCTTTACACTAAAATTAATATGTAAAATGCTTACTTAAAACAGTAATATAAATTATGATAAATTAAATGAATACTGTATAAATCAGCATTTCTTTTATCTCTGAGAAAGCAATTTTTCATTCCTTACATATTTGTGGGTCAGATATTGCCTCAAGGAGAAAGTTCATGAATAATTTAAAAATGACCATTTTTATTTCTGATGAGACCAATAAGAAGAGCTTTCAGGGCTGATTATATGCAATGTATTCCAAGGACTATTGTTTATTAAAAGAAGACTTTTCTCTTGTACTGGAGTCCCCAGTACAAGAAAGATATAGACCTTTTAGAGAGTGTCCAGAGGAGAGCCATGAAAATGATCAGAGGACTGAAACACCTCTCTCATGAAGAAAGGCTGAGAGAGTTGGGTTTGTTCAGCCTGGAGAAGAAAAGCCTTAAGGGGGACCTTATTGCAGCCTTTCAATATATAAAGGGGGGTTATAAGAAAGGTGGAGAAAGACTTTTACTAAGGCCTGTAGTTATGGGACAAGGGGCAACGATTTTACATTGAAAGAGGGTAGATTTAGATTGGACATAAGGAAGAATTTTTTTTTTATTTGAGGGTGGTAGGACACTGAAATAGGTTTCCCAGAGGAGTTGTGAATATCCCATCCCTGGAAGTGTTCGAGGCCAGGCTGGATGGGGCTTTGAGCAACCTGATCTAGTGAAAGATGTCCATGCCCATGGCAGGTAGGTTGGACTACATGACCTCTGAAGGTCCCTTCCAACCCAGACTATTAATTCTATTATTCGGTTGAGTGTCTTTGTGTTTGAAAATACTTGTGAAACATGCCTTATCTTTATACAAAATTTCCCAATCTTCCTGGTAGAAACTGCCCCCTTGATTATGTGAAATATGTTGAATACTCATAAACCAGAAAATGTTTTAAAAATACTCTTCTAAACTATGTAAGCTGGTATTTAAAAAATATTTTATCACATTGTTTTGAAGCAAATGTATTTTCTTGAAATGCTATAGCAACACTATGCACACTCCTACATCTGCTATTATTCTTATGACTGACTTTGCTATGCCATTAATAATGAAATATGGCTT
>JAAGAY010134142.1:0-15750 GCA_011801015.1 Ardeotis arabs | reverse complement strand
AGCACAAATTCACATACCATCTTCATCTTCCTCCTCGTCGTCTAGGCCCTCCACGTAGCCCTCCGCATCAGAGTCCGGCGCTTCCTTGTCGTCCCGATCTTTCACTAGAGATAAGACTGAGAAAGTAGCTCTTTCAGGCCCTGCCCATCTCCTTTCCCCTCGTTCCTTCAGAGGACACTGAGGTACTTCTCCTTTACACCAGTCAGGAAGGAGCTGCTGAGAACACCCTTCTCTTGCCAACAAGTCAGAGCTGGAAGCAAAATGTACTAGGCAGCATATCGACCTTACAACTTAAGTACACTAAGTAGCACAATTCACATACCATCTTCATCTTCCTCCTCGTCGTCTAAGCCCTCCACGTAGCCCTCCGCATCAGAGTCCGGTGCTTCTTTGTCGTCCCGATCGTAGCCATCGAGGTATGTGAGTTGCGGGAGGAGCTTGAATACGTTTTCTCTATAATCGTTCAAGTTGGTTACCTCGCAGTTGAAAAGATCTAGGCTCTTCAGGTTTTCTAACTTTTTCTGCAAAGAAAGAAAAGCCTCTGAAATTCGGTGTTAGAGCCACCCTCTACAGAGCAGAGAATGCAGCGACAGCCAGAGCTAATGCGCTCAAGAGCTTCCCCGTGACAAAAGGGTCGTTTTGGTCTCCGCCTACTAAATTGGCCCGGAACAGAAATCCGCAATGCCTGGCCGCTGCTGCTTCGGTATCCCAGAGTGGAAAGTGCTCTCTCTCAAGTTCAGCATCTCGCAAGTAGAAGGCTGAAGTTTGGAAAGAGGTAGTGTGCAAATTCACACAGGCTGTGAGGGACCAAGCTAAGAACAAATATTAGTCCAGTCAGCTATCCCAAACGCACGAGGCAAGACATTGGAGCCAGCAGTCAGGTCTGTTTAAACGACGACTCTCAACGGAAGAAAAAAAAGACTATTCTTTGGATACAAGAATTTTGCTAAGACAGATTTTTAAAATGTTAATGATTGTACCTTAGCCTTTGAAAAAATTAAAAAAGGTTCAGAAATTGAACAGAAATTCAATTCCTCTTTTTAGATTACTTTTTTTTTTTGAGGAGGAGGAGGAGGAGGTGGTCTGCACTGCCCCCAGCTTTTCAAAGCACTAACAATAAAACACAAGCAGTTCAGGATTTGTATCAAGTCTTATGAAATATCTCCCTTCTGGAGTTTAGCATGTAAGGCAACGGTGACATCAAGAAAACGATAAGCCTGGAAATGGGAGCAGTTACAATCCTCTCTCATCTGTTTGCTACACGAGTTTAACTGCTCTGCCCTTTTGCTGGGGGAAAGGAGATCCAAGAGGGATCCATCTGAAAACTGCTCCTTGAGATATTTTAAGAGTATTTGGGAAATAAGCATGAGCCAAATTTCTGGAGAGCAAAGGGCACACAAAGCACAAACTAGGAAACAGCACTACCAGAACTGGCGCTGGGATGCTTTTTGGAACCGCAACCTGCCAAACCTGATCTCAGCACCTGAAACAAGCAGCACAACGAGGCGAGCAGGAGAGCTGATGGAAAGCAGCAGGACCGAGTCGGGAGCTCAGCGGCCTCTGCCCAGCTGCAGCGAGCCCAGCAGGGAGGCACAAGCGGCGGTTTTAGACCCAGCGCTCCAGGGAAACCCGGCGGAGGTGCCGCAGAGCGGCTGGGAGGCAGACCCCCGTCCCGGGGCAGGACGGAGAGCGCAGTGCCCGGCCCCGGGGGAGCGGCAGCCGCTAGAGGGAAGCAGCCGCTCACGCTGCGGGCACAGCCCCGGGGCACGGCTGCAACACAGCCCGCGGCCAGGCTGAGCCCAACCCAGACACTCCCCTGCAAGCTGCTTCGGACTTTCCAAGCCCAAAACGCCTCTACTCATCAGCAAACGGGGTCTGATTGCAGCCCGTTCCGCTCCAACTCACCAGAGGTTCTATTGTACCGAGATCTTTTATTTTGTTGCCGCTTAGATTTAGATGCGTGAGGTTCGGACACTTTTCTGCCAACACTTCCAGTCCTCCTGAGATTCTGTTGTCGCTTAGCTCGAGCTAAAAGGCACATAAACATAGAATCACAGAAGGGTTTGGGTGGGAAGGGACTGTTAAAGCCCACCCAGTCCAACCCCCCCGCAAGGAGCAGGGACATCTCCAACCAGATCAGGTTGCTCAGAGCCTCATCCAACCTGGCCTGGAATGTTTCCAGGGATGGGGCATCAACCACCTCTCTGGGCCAGTGTTCCACCACCCTCATGGTCATTTTTTTTTCCTTTACATCCAGTCTGAATCTGCTTCCCTCTGTTTTAAAACAATTACCCATTGTCCCATCACACCAGGCCCTGCTGAAGAGTTTCTCCCCATCCTTCCTGCAGCCCCCTGTAGGGACTGGAAGGCCGCTCTAAGGTCTCCCTGGAGCCTCCTCTTCCCCAGGCTGAACATCTTCAGTTTTTAATGCAAACATGAATCACAAAGCAGTCTGCTCAGCTAAATTACATTTTTATACAAAAAAAAATATT
Source organism: Ardeotis arabs (assembly GCA_011801015.1). Classification (NCBI taxonomy): domain Eukaryota; kingdom Metazoa; phylum Chordata; class Aves; order Otidiformes; family Otididae; genus Ardeotis; species Ardeotis arabs. The sequence goes on along the minus strand of JAAGAY010134142.1, from coordinate 13,258 downwards.
TTACATTTGGTATATTGCAAAGAGAGAGGGACAGGGCATAGGACATTTTATTTACCTTCTTAAGTTTGTTTAACTTTGGTAAGTTTGCAACTGAGGTTAAGCCTACGTTGATTGTACTTAAGAATTCCAGCTCTTCAAACTCATCTGTGAGGCCTTCGATTTTGCCTTCGTACGACCTGCAGTTGTCAAGAACGAGTTCTTTAACCTGGAAAAAGAACAATGCAAAATGTGTGTAAGACGTTCTGCGCGGAGCACAAAGATTTCACTCAGAAGCACACATCAGGCAAAAATGGCAGGTATTCCGTAAACTGGCAGGTATGTGAGAGGTTCTTTTCAGTGTCTGATCCCTACTTTTGCTGCTGTGGTGAGCAGAAACACAGATACCTGGCTTTGCTTCAACTGCCTACCTTTGTGTTGTTCTATAAACAGCGTAAACAGTTCAAAAACGTTAATCCCGGCTTAACCAATTTGGTTGTTAGAAGTAGCATGGTCTTTGGGAAACGCAATCAATAAGCACTCTAAAAAATACGAAACGGATCTATTTATTTTTGAACTAACCTCCAACCTCGGCACTCCGTACACCTCGTGCGCTATTACAACCTATCATCAGTTGTTAAAATAGCTGCTCTCTGCACACAAAAATTATTCGAGCTTTTCAAGCGTGGAGAGATCGCTGTCTGCTCAGACACTCCTGAAACAGGGAGTGGTGATCCTAAACCAGGTCTGGCTGGCATCCACCCTCACCCCTCCTCACCAGGGTGGCTTGGTGAGGGTAATTCAGGGGAAGAGCTGCTCCACGGAGGTAACTCCTTTCCTGGGGGCTTACAAGGGACGCTCAGAGGATGCTGGCACAGCAGCTGCGCCGCTCCCCTTATCTCCCTCGCCCTGCTGCAGCGGGGAGGCTCGGAGGGAGAGGAGAAGATAACGTCCCTACGGGCCTGAGCAGCACAGGACCCACAAGGCAGCCGGAGCCGGGCGGCCCCACGCGTGCGTACAGCCAGTTAGAGCCCGCAGGGTTTTGTTGCTGTTTTTCAACAGAGCATCGCTCTTTCTGCAGGTGCGATCTTCAACGGACACGGAACAGCAGCAGCGATGCAAAAGAGATGCTAAATACCCCCCCGCCCTGAATAAAACGGCTCCTTTTCACCCGAAAGGCAGCTCAGCCTTACAGGATTCCAGTCCCTCAGTAGCCAACACAAGTTTTCTGGGGAAAACCGCCACCAAGGACCGTGACTCCACAGGAAAGGCTCATCCACCTAGGGAATATCCAGACATTTTCACACCACCAGAGGATTTCTGGGGGTTATTTCTCCTCTACAAACGTGCACTGTAGACCCCATCCTGTGCTTGGGGTCTGTTTACAGGTTTGGTGCTGCTTTACGCTGAGGACGGGATAAAGGAACCTGCAAGAGCGCGGACACATGAAGCAACTCTTCACTTCATACCAAGGACAGTTAATATGCAAATACTTAATTTTCTTAATTTTTTTTTTATTACTGTAATCCTGCCACACAGAGAAGAATCCTATGGAATTTTACAGCTCCAAATAACATCCCTAGATTTCTACTTAAAGCCCAGGGACTGAAGTCAATAGGGAAGTCAGCCCAAAGCAACACGAGAGTACAAGTGATTCATTGAGAGTAGGAGGATCAGCGTTAGACAGGAAATACATTTTCCAAGACTCCACAATTTTCCTAGAAGAATTATGATAGGGAATGACTACACAGAAGTCTTCCAGAAGAATTCTAGGCTGGTTAGAAGAAACCAAAGATGAAGTCAAATGCTCCTGATCCCACAAACATCTGTTCTGCTGGGTGAAGGAACCAAAGCCCCAAAAGCAAACTACAAAGAACCCTCTTTGCTTTGAAATTTGGACAGCAGGAAAAGGCATTTTAAAGGCTAACATGCGTATCTTCTTACAGTAACAGCATTTAAGTATCAGGATCCTCCAGCAAGATCAATCTGGGGACAACACACAGTGTTCTCAGTCATCTGCTTCACACACACACAGACCTCTTGACAAAAAAAAAAAAAAAAAAAAAAAGAGGGGGGGAAAAAAAAAGTAAAATAAAAGCAGCTCCACCCCAAACCCAGAGTGTACAGCAGCTGCATTCTCCCCTATCTGTGTCCTTGCTCCCCAGCACACGAGGCCCCTGCCTGCCCCGTTATCGCCCCTGGCCAGCGAGGCGGCTCATCCGAGACGGCACCCACCTACGGACACGTTTCGGAGGGCAAAGGAGCACGCCGTGGTGCCGACCGCGCCACGTTGGCATATGGCCGGAGAGCCCAGAGGTCTTTTTCTGCCCTACCCTCTTTGCAAAGGAAGTTTGCAAGAGCACACAGAGGATGGTGAAGCAGGGCGGGAGGGAGTCCAGGGAGGGCAAACGCTCGCAGCTGCAGCAGTTTAGAAGAAGCCAGCTTTGGCTCTGAGCTAGGCGGCAGGGAGTGAAGCAGCACCTAAACCTCAGTCTGAGAAAGAACTGGCATCTGCCCTCGCCCAGGGAGGGGGGGACATCTATCCCTTCATCCTCCTCACGGGCAGGATGGAGGAGAGGCAAACGGGGGACTGGACAAAGCTTCCTCGGGGGCAGAGATTTCAGAGGGAGCTGGAAACAGCCATGGATGCAGAAGAAAAGCCCTTCAATATGGTAGCAGAAGAGCCAACCAGCTTCTATTTTCAGTTTGTTCTTTTTAGTGCAAGATTGCTGTTTCAGATACAGAACTGGAACGCTCTCTCCTTCGCCGTGGTACTGGGCAAAGGTACGGCCAGAACAACTCCAGAGGGGAGCTACCACGGAATAAAACCGGCCAGGTTTGCAAGCGGTAGAAAGCTTGGTTGATTCGAAGAGCTAGTTTAGGAAACAGGCTCCCAACGCTCCGCAAGCGCAACCACAGCAACGTCATTTCAGTGCTTATGTGGTCAGAGGTGTATTAACACGCTGCATCGCTTCCAAAAGAACGTGCCTCCACAAAATAAAATTCAAGTCCAAAATTAAGATGGCTTTCTGTTCTAAGAGGTTTAAGAATCCCGTAGAAAATACATGCGTGCAAAAGGAGGATGAACTGGGCTTGTGGGGCGTCTCCCAACTTCACTGCTGCATCGTACCCAATTCTCTTGCACATTGTACAAGCAGTAGAAACTACCACCAGCTTACACAAGTATTAAAACTACCTGCACCTATTTGCCCACAGCCTCTCAGCCTGCAGTCTCGCGCATTCCGCTCTCCTTCCCTTCCGCTCCGACCCGCCACCTCCTCCTTAGGAACTCGCTGTTTTGCGGCGCACCGGAGAGGGCATCGCTCTCCAGGGCCCCTCTGGGTTGTTAACGGAGCACTCTTCCACCGCGCTGCCTGCTGCGCACAGGTCTCCTCTCCAGCCGTAAGGCCCTTGTGAGGACGCTGGGCCCCATCCAGGCACACTGCAGCTTTGACAGTCAGCGAGCACGTAACTGTGTCAGTATGCAGAGAGGGAGAAGCGGAAAGGTGACCTTAGTGAAGCTACATTCCACCTAAAACAGCTCACTACCACAGAAGTACGACAGGACTAAAAAACCTACTCGTTTGTTTTCAGAAGCCTTTGTAATCTTAAGGAAAATTCCAGCTCCTGAATCCCTCTCCAAACATCCACCAAACTTCCCCGAAAACACACAGCAAGACTACAGTTTTTACATCTCTCTCCTCATATTCTGTCACCGAAACACAGAATAAACCCTTGCCCGAGGCAAGCAGCCCGGGCCAGCACCCTTTCTGAGCCCTGTTAGACAGTGGAACGAGAGCAGCGGGCCCCAGCCGGTCCGAGCCGATTTAGTCGCACCACGCTGCGGTCTGCGGACCAGAAGATACAACTTGCAGGAGCTGCGTATCGTCAACCTCATCACTGCCTACGCCACAACGCACGGGCAGATCAGAGCACTCATTGGAGTAGGGACTAACACAAGTAAGTACTAGTACAAGACAAACCACACGATCTGTGCTTCTCTTTCCTCCCTCTCCCAAAAAAAACCTGCTACACAGCGAGAAACAGTGGCAGAGCAACGTGCCGTAGGTAACCCACCGCCACAGGTACCACCGCAACGCTCACCTGAGCGGCTAAGCAAGCACCCGCAGGTGAATGCTGAGCAGAAAACCTAACAAGCGGGCGGCGAGGCTGGCTCCCGCAGCACGTAACCATCCCTTCGATAGCGTTCACGATAAGGCACCATCAGGTGCCGGGGCAGGGATATTACACACCATACAGCTTCAACTGCCAAGCGTTTCTGCCTCGTCCTCGGCATTCCCGCGGTGGCTCGGGGCTCCGCCGCCCCTCTGCCCCGTTCAGCGGGCGCCATCTGCTCGAGCAGGTGCTTCCTGGCTGTTTGCGTACTCCTGCTCGAGCGTTGCTCTGTGGTCTGCTGGTATCAGCCCTCAGTTTTCAGCCGTCACACGTAGGCAAGTACGCCGCTGCTGCTTCCACACACCCTTCAGACCCCGCGCCCCGGACCCGCTCTCCTGGGGTCACCCCGGCTTCTATTTCCGACAGCCTCAGACGCGCTCAGCACGTGACATCACATCTCCGCTAACGCACGCCGCGCCGTTAACCGAGGATTACACCATCCCCTGTATCTCGTTGTGACTTTCACGACATCATACTCTACATGACTGCCTCCTTGATAACCAGGGACTCCTGTCTGCTTCCCAGTATGGTTACTGCATCAAGCCGTGTTCCCAAATCCATATGTGACACCCTTAATATAGCCGTGGGCTGCACTGCGAGACTCCGACCTATTCCTGGGCTGAGCACCGGCAACAAACCACTGGATTTCACGGGAGCCATCACAAGCAACATCTGGGGCTCGCTCGCACCTAGCACACCGTCTCCTGTCTCTCGTTCCCAGTGCAGGCTGGCTCTCCGGAAGGGATTGTACTTTTGGAGTTACCAACATGTACACAATCAACAGAATATAATTACACACAGACAACTGTTAGGCCACACGTGATATCACTTTAACCTTCCATCTGCATTTCCATTGCAACATGTGAGAAAGGCAAAGTCTCTACTCCAGAAAGCCCACAACCCACGTGCAGGGACATCCATGAACCTGGGACTGAGTTCCCAAATCCTGGTCTGTAATTGAAGGCTTAACAATGCGACAGAAGGACGCAGTTGTGAATATAATCCTTCAAAGATAAAAGGCAAATTCACAAGTACAAAGACCATCCTGCTGGCTTTACAAGCAGGAACAGCAAAGGCTGTAAGATCTCATCAGCAGCACAATGGACCAGATGCTTTTGAAGTGCCTGTTGCACATGGTACCCCATGACAGGAATATCCCGCTATGTGCCATTTTTAACTAAAAAAGCAGGTAAAGATGAGGGTGTTCACTCTCTCTTGTACTGCTCCCAACCAAATGATCCAGGGGACCATTGAGGAGTCTTTCATACCTCTTACCCCAAATGGGAACTTCATTTGGAGGAGGGCAGAGCTGTGGAAAAAGGGAGGGGAGAGCAAGGGAGGCTTTTGTGGCAAGTGGAAGCGAAGTCCAAATTACTTTTGAAAGCAGGAACAGTTTTATTCTCTCCTGGATGCACCAACACTTCTTCAAGAACCTCAGGTTTCTGTCTTTGGGCATTTTTGGTCTGAAAAGCCTGCATACTCTGTGCAAAGCCCTGCATCGCTCCACAGCAAAGAATGGCCACTGCTGCTGCCTACTGCAGCCACACTGCCACGGGCTGGGTCCGTCTAGCTCTTGTACTGTACCCTAGATCTGTACTCACGCAGATTTGGGGATCCTTGAACAGAAATGGATCTCCCTAGGTTTCTATTCCACTCAATTTGTGCCACAAAGTTTAAGAGGCATGAGTCTGACAAGGCTCAAGACGATGCCCAAGTCTTGCGGGAGCCCATCGTTCACACGTAGTTCCACAGTGATGGTAAGGATACGATTTCTCCATGCTCACATTACAAGCTTCCCCCAAAGTTCCTACTGCAGGAGACAGTATCTGAAACGGAAATGCATGCAACTATTATCTGGATTGTGACTAGGCCAAGAAATGTTCGAACCCTGGGCTAACAAAGCTGCTCTGAAGGCTCAAAGACATGATGCAACTTCTGCTCTAAGATGGTCACCAAAACGTAACCCACCTAAAGAACTGATTTTTTAAAACAATAAAAGATAGCACCACATGCCATTTGCCACCTGCATTCAAGACAGATCATAGAATCACTTAGGTTGGAAAAGACCTTTAAGATCATTGAGTCCAACCGTAAACCTATCACTGCCACGTCCACCAAAAACTTCAGCCTCACCAGGGCACCCTGTGATACAAACACGCAGCAGAGCCAGGCTACGCCAAGTTCAGCTCCTGGTGGAAAACAACTGGAGAGACAGAGAAACGCAGAATAATCTCTAGCCCAAATCACAGCAGCTACTGGGCTGCCCCAAATCCATGAGGACACACCCCAAGAGCTGCTGGGCCGTTCCAGAGTGCTGCCCATTCGGGCTGTGCCCCCTCCTGCCTCTGGCGTGCTGCCCGCAGGCAGGGGAAGGGAGGGAGGGAGGGAGGCAGGTGCCGCGGCACGGACCGCGCTGGCTTGGTGCCACGGGGGATTCCCCTTCGGCGGGGCAATCCTCAGCTGCTCCTTTTGGGCAGCTCGGCATCGCCCAGCGGACATGCTCAGGGATGAGGATCCAGCCACCAACAGAATTAAATTTAACAGGGAAGGGAAAATTCCAGTAGCATTGACATCCTCTTCCTCCCACAGGATACGCAAGTAAAAAGCAAACCAGAATAAAGGCACCAACCGCAGGTGACAGCAGTAAAGTTCTTTTCCTTACCAAACCAACACGTGATTTTGGATTTTGATACATCCCTTCAAGGCTTTATTACAAGATGATGAGTATCTGAGATGAGATAAATAGATTTAACTCACTTGCAGTACAAGTCTTAAACTACCTAGCCAACGACCATTTACCTCGCACAGGCGCTGCTCATTACCGTACCGGGCAAAGAAATCTGCAAATCCTAGGGCCGGCAGAAACGCTGCTGAAGAAATCGCCACAAAACACAAAGCACTTCCCTCGAGACACGGGCAGGATAGCTGGCTGACAGAGTACTTGAGAATCGTACTAGCAGAGGCAGCGACTGACGGCTGGGAAGGGACTGGACGGGACGAACACCTCTACCTTGTAGCTCTGGGCAGTGCTCCATCACCACCAGTACAGACACCGGGTACAAGCGCAGAGCCTCACCGCTGCTGAACACCAGGCGCCTGTCAGGACTTCAAAGCAGTTCAGGCTCAAGTTTACAGGATTTCTCCCAGGCTGAAGTTTACAAGATTTCCTCCAGGTGCCCTCTCCATGCTCGAACATAGGCGTCCCTTCCAGCGGCACTCCGCAACTGCTCCCTTCTGTACCGGGCAGCTCATAACTGCTGCCCAAAACAGCTTCAGCGCAGCTCAACGGCAACCCGCTCCACTTCTAGCTGTTTTGCCTATTTTACACCCATTCAAACAAGCTGGAACTCCAGACTCTTGCAAGAAGGTCATGTGAAACTATACGGGACCTCAAGATTCACCCAGGGTTTCTCAGAACGACACAACCCCGTCAGACTTTCATATTAGCATTCCTCTTCTGCCATCTCTTTCTCGGAAGCTCCCATGGATACTGTTAAACATTTCAGTGGAGAGCTTTAGAAGCCCAAAACTGGACTTCCAGCATAGAGCTTTAGAAGCCCAAAACTGAACTTCCAGCATCACGCCGATGCAGTTTTTGGTGCCTCTCATATTTTTCACCACAAGCACCAACATGCAGGGACGTGCAGGAATCCCGATACTGCGGTCTTTGATCTGTAACGCCTGGTTCTCACAGGCGTACTCTGTGTTTGTAAGCAACAGCCCGGCAAACCCTTTGTACTTCATTTAGTTGATCCAACAATCACGTTATGAAGAAACTCAGATTTACTCCGGATGAGGGTGCAGCCAAGGAATTGCATGAAAACATTTGCTTAGGGATCAAGAACAATCCAGTGACAACGAGGACATCTGTCACAGTCCGGACTCAAGCAGCTTGTTAAGCCACTGTCCCCAAGCTCAAAGTGAAGCCGTAAAGCAGCAGTTTAAAGCCACCTTTTAAACTCCCCTCAAGCCGGGCTCTGTTCATGCCGACCTCCGCAAGGATGAGCGCAGTTAGTGTCCTCCTTCTGCTGGCCACTCTGGGGGAACCCCCACCCCAGCAAAAGGAAAGGTGCAGGGGAGGAGAGACAGGTAATTTTTGTTGGTTTGGTTGGCTGGTTGTTGTTGTGTGGGGGTTTTTTAAAATCAAAGCTGCTCTGTGTTCAAGAGACAGCTTCAGGCTGCTCACACAGCTTAGAAAAATTCTGGCTCAGTATCAATACATTTGCTTTTTCTACCTCTAATATTTTACATAGCATAGCTATAAATCCCAAGAGCAATACATGTGGCTCCAACTAATTTCACGTCCCTTCGCTCTGTTCCATGAGGAACCAAAGGTCCAAGTGAAACACATAAGTGGCAGAAGGGTGGAGAGCCCTGGCAATTCTGACGAGCATCTCCAGGACTAAAAAACTTCCAGAAAGAATAATCTACCCTTGTCTTTCTCAAAACCAAGAAACCCCATGAGTCACATAAATATACTTTCACACATTTACAAGGGTCAGTATAGCCATATGCATAAGCGACACACTAATTAACGAATCGAGAACACGCTCGGGGGACACGGAAAGCTGTTTCATTCAAAAGCACACAGCTAGTTTTCAGTTTTGTTTCTACTGCTAGCAGCATAACTCTGTGAAAACTCCAAATATTTCTTTAGACCGGCTGTTTCACGTACATAAGTGATTAAATTGCTTGATCTTTGCATTAAATGCTTTTTAATATTCACATTAACGTTGCTGGCTTCTCTCTTTTCTACGCACAGTCTCACCTACCGGCAGAGCACTTCGCCCTGCTCCCGGCCGGGGTGGGTGACTGCACGGGTCACTTCAGCTCCGGCACCGGGGTTTCTCTCGATTTGAGAGTGCCTGACACCACACCCAAAGTGCTTCTCATTCCCTGCCAGCTATTATTAAATAAAACAGAAGCAAAACGTAAGACTGCATTGCACCTTTAATTTGAAAGTTCTTCAGTTAGAAATTGCAAGGATTTAGCGGAACTGCTCGGTTTGTTCAGCTGTGCGTACTCCGAATTGCCCTCAGCAATAAAGGACTGATGCAGAGACACGCATAAAAATGAAACGCTAATTTCAAGAGCTGCATATTTAATACGGAAAGCAGTCTCTGAAGCTGTCAGCTCCTACAGAATGCACTGGCAAATCATACTTGCAAAAGATAAGCTTTTCCTAGCTCTTCTTTATGGCTTTGAAAGGAAAGCGTTCGACGGCCAAGTCGATGGACAAACGAGCGCTCCAACAGAGCACACAACTTTTACACGGTGCTGTGAAGGCAAACCACTGAGGCTTTTTTTTTTTTGGAAACATTTCAAAGGTCACGCTCACATATGCAAGGGCTTCAGGACTGATTCTAGCAACCTAGTCAAAAAATACAGACTATGTATTTACCAGGTATTTTGTCTGAAGGATAGCTGAGCAAGAGGAGACAGGAAAAAAATTGTATGCAGAACAAGTCCAGCAGTGTCACAGAAATAGCTGAGAAGTGTCCATCACTCCAAAGCACAACAAAAACATCACTGCTCTCTACTCCCACTTGAGACTTGTACCCCGCTGCAGACACAGAGGGTTTGGTTCATCGCGCTGAGCCGTTTGTCAATCAAGACTGCTGAAAGCCATCACACACTCCAAGGCGGCAAGGCTCGGACCTCCCTTCCCGGCACCCCGAGCGAGTCCTGCTCCCTCCCAGACACGGCGCTGGGATCCCAAAGGCGCCTGGAATTCTGCTGTGCAAACCAGAACCACTCCCATAACCTTCCCTTACATTCGATTCATTCAAAAAAGATTTGAAACGTAGCACCCGCTCGATTTTCACAGGTCTGCTTCTTAATTTTCAGACTTCTCCAACTTACCAATACCTGTACCTCTACGGCAGGAGGATGGTGGGGATGGGGGAGTCAGCCACAGAACGAATGAAAAGAGAAGAATTGGTCAATGTCAGCCTTGCGGGATGTAAATATTTAAGAAAACAGTCACTCATCTTTGCGTCACCATTCAATGGATGTTTAAAGATGCATCGCTGATTTATGATAATATGATCTTTCAAACACAGCACAAGATAAAATATTTTAGAAGGCCCAAATCCCTGTATGCAATGAGCAGTACCTTGGAACACTCTGGAGATTTGGGGTGCATTCCATGTACTGATATATAACACACAAATCCTGCTGCAAGGATGGATTGTAATAGCTACGCTCAACCTTACAAGGTTTGTACTAAGAAACTTTTTTTTTCCCCTCCCTTGTTTCAACAGCCTGTTTCATCTGGTGGGCAGGACAAGAACCCTTGTCTCTTCAGGAGATGCATTTCTTGATGGACGACAGCACAACTACATCACCTAAACCCCAGCTATTTCTCTTAATATGTATTTATCAAGCCAGTATTTGGACACAAACATGAATCATAACAGAAAATTTTGTAACTGTGACTCTGCATACTGCTGGTCCAAAGGGAATTCTCAAGAGTTGAGGGTTAAAAAATTAAAACTCCACCGTTGCTCCTTTCTAGTGGCATCACAAAGAAATGCAAGAAGTAGGCAACCAGTTTTAGAACCATATACCGGGGTTTTTCAATTCTACATTCACAGTTCCTTTCACATGCTTAAAAGTTGGTCCAGGTTAAGAGAAGAGAACTTGCTAAATCCTTCCCTGGTCAGCCCAGCAGCCAGCCGTGGAACCAGTCTAGATTTCAGTGAGGACAGCTCACGCATCACACCCCTCTCCAGCCTGGTTTTTGTGGGCTGCAGTCCCTCCAAGACGAGCACCCACCCATCCAATGGGATACTCATTTAGAGGTTTGCATCTGGAAATTCAGAGCCATGAAAACCAGCTGTTAGACAAATCTGGGAAGACTGCAAAACAGACAGTCACTTCTTTGTACATTTACACTCTGCTGTCAGCTACATAAGTGGTTAAGCGATATAAGTCTGCAAAAATCCACGATCATCTGCACACGCGCACGGAGTTTGTATCCCACTTCGTTTCAAACAGAGAGTACATCTCCTTTTCATTTTGAGCCTGCAGAAAGTAAAAAAGTACATATCTGCACCCATACACGAGACCAAAATATTTTTTTATATACCAGTCTTTAAAGTGGTGTGTGTCACTTTAAACTCTTTACTGTTACTGAAAGCATCACAGCAAGGAACTAGCTTGGGGAAAAGAGTCTCTTTATTTATATTCTTCATCTGAAAGAATGCTTAGTAGAGATGCTTGCACTGTATTTCCCTTCAGTGCTAAAGTCTACAGAAAAACAGAGAAAAATCAGACGGTCAAGTAAGTTTTAAAGTGCAACAGAGAGCTGGAAGAACTGTAAGAAATACCTGATGTTACAGTCAGTATTTTATCACCGTCACAATTTTGAGCTGATAAAGCACTAAATCCTTAGCCTAAATGAACTGGTGTGGTAACACTAAACCAGAGAAGATGAGTTTTGCGCATGATTTCAAAAACCTACCTCCGTCTCACGTGGCTGAGAAGAGCCTTAGTACTCCGCTTGTTTCACCGCCTTTGCATTTTACTAGGGAGTTTACGATGGGAATGAACAAGAACACCCACAAACGCGTCCAGGTGAGCACCCCTCCGCCAGGTCAGTACCTGCACCACTACCGGCTGATGGTTCTGGAGGAAACCCACGTCAAATAATTGTGCCTGCCCCATTTCTAGCAGGTAGGTAATTGTAATAGAAAACCACGTCGATAAGATAAGCAAAGTGACAAAGGCTACAGTAAATGCACTACCGTAAGCAACCATTAAACATTATGGGATAAAAAAGTTGAAATATCTGGGCAGAAAGTAGATGCGCAAGCTCAACTCTGTGTAACACACAAAAAACAAATTTCAAGCACCAAACCCCCAGATCTCTCACCAACACTGAACGTCTATAAAAATGGAGGGAGAGTTAAAAAAAAAAAAAAACAACAAACCAAACCAACAAAAAAGAGGCTGAGGAAGAAAAGGAAGAAATAGCTCCTGAACAATCCACTTTGGGACATTTATATTATGTTTTATTAGTCAACATGTAGCCTTACAGGATTTTATGACTTAACAGCTTGCAGTAGCTAGCTCAGCTGCACAGGAGCACACAGTACTCTACACAAGAACCACATTAGCCAGATCAAACTATAAAGTACTAATATAGGCTCAGAAAGAACCGCAACACCTTATCAACATCCTCTTATCTGACTTTGATTTACAAAAAGTTTTGATCCTGCACGCTCTGCTAACAGGACATATTAAACAGATGATGTACCGCAAAACTTAGGCAGATATAGGGCAGAAGCTCTACAACAAGTATATTCAGTTAATTTCACCAAGTTTTATCCACGTTACGCTTCAAAGTTTGAAAATAATGATCTCCCTAAGAAGAAGGAGAAATGCTGCCCACCTATCAAAGCAGGGACTAATGAAAACAATTCACAGAACAATCCTGTTCCTTTGGACTTTAGTAAGTCCAAAGACTTACTAAAATCCATAAATAAATGACATTGGCATTAGAAGTGCCTCTAAACCCCAGCCACAAGTATTTTACCTAAAGCACGAGCTGGATTTAGTGGAATTTTATTTTCATAGGTATTTCAGAGAAACAGACTTCAAACCGTACACTTAATTCTCCACGACACCAAAGCACGCGCACACATCTGTAATCGATGGCTGTACAAAGCGGGCTTGGAACAGAGCAGCATTCCCAAATGGCATCCCTCTCCCCCTCATATGAAACCAGAAAGATTTGGCTTTGTAACGGGGGTGTCACCTTTGCTACCTTGGGAGGACCGATACACATAACCCATGGATGGAGGGACAGGTTAAATAAGCCTTGTTTTAAACTGACTGCTGTAGACCTCGGAGTTGCTGGGGAACAGTGAACCCCCACCAGATCTGAGCTCTCTCAACTTCCTCTGGCACCAGCCAGAGCAAAAACTGAACAAAACCCAGGCGTGGAGGAAGAAAAAGTCCAGTTTGTACCCAATACACTTTGGATCAAGTCTTTAAACCGCAGGTCTGTGTTTAAAATGGTGAATATGCCTCCAGCAGTAGGAGCGATGGATAAATCGACCAAAACTACGCAAAAAAAAAAAAAAAAAACCCACGGCCCCCA
>JAAGAY010134141.1:0-41545 GCA_011801015.1 Ardeotis arabs | reverse complement strand
CCCGCCCCCGAAGGACTCTGCTCCCCGAGCAATGGCAGCAGCAAGGTTGGTGACTGCAACCACCTAAAACGGCAAAGGGTAGTACTGACGCCCTCTTCACATAGACCCTGTGCCCAGGAAGCACTTAGCTGCCAATGTACCTGTCTCAGAAGTGTTGCCTACCAAAATGGGGTTTAGTCTCTATTTCAGATGTGACTAGAGCAATTTCATAGTGCTGTTACTGATTTGTTGATTAATGAACTTGCTTCCCTGTCAGAACAAGAAACCTTCTTAGGGTTGAAATAGAAACCCAGCACCAAGGACGTGAACTGCTACACTACTGCCAAAGCATCAGGAATGGAGCCATTTCTTCCCACTTTGCCCCTGAAGGGAAAGCAAATGGTTTCTTCTAACTCACTCCTGGGCACTAGGACATCACATCGTAATGCAGGCAACTGAGTCATCTTCTGCTCTTCCTTCAGTGCTTTTGATTGACACTGCTGTTGTACACATTACTGAACCTATGGTGTGTTTTAGACATTAAACTATTTTCCCCACCTGAAAAAAAAAAATTGGCAAAAAAATTATACATTGCAATATGTGATTTACATTCACAATTTCATTGTATGAGTCATAACTTTTTTCTCTATAAAGCCATGGTAAAAATGTCAAGCAAGATACCACTGACAGTAAAAGATGAAACTAAATTACTTTATTAAATAGCATTCTCCTTCAGCAGTATACCATATTAATTTAAATTTTTGGAAAAGCTAACTTGACTAAACAGTCAATCAAAATATCTACATCCTCTCACTCTGAAAAAGAGCCAACTAAACTCGTAACTACTAACACTGAAGGTGTACATCCAACTTCCATTAAGAAGATCAAACAAGGAAAGGTAAAAAAGTCATGGAGAAAAAAGCTGAAGGATGACCTTGCAAGATCATCTAATGAAATAATTATTGACTTTCGATAGAAGAGTTGATTGAGCAAGAATTACACCAGCCAACACAAGATGAAAATAAATACATGCTAAGAGTTGGCTGAGAGCTCTGTTCAAAGGGGAATGTGAAGGAATATATAGCAGGAAGAGGGATATATCCAAGACAAAGATGGTGTACGAGTTACCCACTTGCTCAGTGCTTAGGGACGTGCTGCAGGTGAGCTAGAGTAGCAGGTACCCTAGAGAGGACATTATAGAGACTACTACCAGCTGCAACTGGGGAAAGACTGACCCCTCTGAACAGCCAAATTACTCCAGATTTTTTTTTAAAAAATGCCATCCCTTACAATGGCATCAATATCTGGAGTTTCTAGTGCTATGGAACTCCTGGGGGAGGTGGGGGGGAATAAACCAACAGAGAAGCTGGCTTCAGGTAGAAAGTGCATAAATGGCTGGGAAAACTACTGACAAAAACCAGTTTTGTTGTTTTGTTTAAATTCAGATACTAACATTTATGCTAAAATGTTGAGCTACATGAGAATGGAATCAACTGAGCCCATAAAAGCAAAATAGGCCACATTATTAGACAGCACTCAAAATAAGTTTTGATGTTCACTTAATTGTATCCCCTTGGCTGAGTCAGGAAAACAGAACCTTGCCTTATTATTATCATTTCACATTGTTATAAAGGTCTTTGATTGGGTTGAGTAGGTGGTCTTAATGGGATCTGTCAAACAATAGGATAATCCTAATTTAAATGAAAAAGCTACCTCTCCCAAAGGCATGGGTTTTTGATAAATGGCTCTTTCATTTAGACACAAGCCTAGCAAGGCATTGAGTCATGTGTTCAAAATATAATGGTTTACGTGACAAACAGAGTTAACATGGGAAAGGTATAATGTATTTAAGAAAAATCTCTTTATCCCCAAGAAGGAGAAGAAGGCTGGGACAGCAGGATTCATATTTACTGCCACCTCTACAGCAACAACATCCACACTCAGTATAAATTATTATTTAAATTCCACTGCCTGTGAGTAAGGTAAGGGTGCAGGGAACTTAGGACAATAGATCTTTTAGAGTTGCCCAAAAACGTAACTCTATTGAAAGAAAATTCCTTGATAAGCTTATCAAAATTATTACCAGAATGAGTAATTTCTTCCAACATAGTTAGAACTTGAGAGTAAAATCAATCAAATCAGTGAAAGCAGAAAGGCGCATTTGTCAAAGCAGTATTGCTAGCAAGAAGGCATATTATAGCAAAAGTGCAGAAAACTGCACTTTCTTTGCTCAGAAAAGCTATAATTTGGCAA
The DNA here is from genome assembly GCA_011801015.1 of Ardeotis arabs. Classification (NCBI taxonomy): domain Eukaryota; kingdom Metazoa; phylum Chordata; class Aves; order Otidiformes; family Otididae; genus Ardeotis; species Ardeotis arabs. The sequence continues at coordinate 39,313 of JAAGAY010134141.1, read as the reverse complement.
AGAACTTCAGCATGTGCCTAAATTATAAAGTGTATTACATATGATGGAAACCAAGCAGTGAGGTTATTATTTCCCAGAATGGTGTAACTTAACTTCCTCCATTCGGCAATTATCAGAGAATGGGAAAAAATACCTTAGAAAATCAAAAATAAATATATCCAGAGAAGTGGTAACTTGAGTGTGCTTGGTACAAGGCTTTTAGCTATGATGTCCAAACATCACAAAGTTTGTACAACCCTATCTGTTACGGATTGACCTGCAATCGAACATGTTACAGATCTGCCAATATAGCAGAGTGCCTCAGGCCTTTTTGGAAACCCATTGTACATGAGAAACAAGAAATTCCAGACTTCTGTTGTTTATGACTTAAAGCAGAGTCTCTAGAGCTTTGTCAAGGCTGAAAAATGTTCGTGCTTCAGGGCACATGGTAACCTCCAACTAATAGAGGTTGGGAGGAACACCTTCTCATTGGCAGATTATCCCACGATGGCAGGACTACTTGTAGGGTCTCAAGGTATGTTCTATGGGCTACTGTCAAAGATGGTTAGCTGACCCTGTCTGTTAATTCCTCTGTCCTTGATCACCAGAGGCATCTCCACGAGGACCTCAAAGTACATTCGTGATGGAACATCAGCTTGTGGTAGAATCCCTGTGGTAGTCCTTGCTTCTTCCCCAGCCAAATGCAACCCATCCAGAGGCTTGAGTGCCTCTGTGCAATGGACGTTTGCTTTCAGGTTAAACTTGAAGGGTGACAGGCAATGTAGCTGTAAACTGGGAACTGCAGCTAGAACTGGAAATGTGAGGAGGACATCATAATGGAGGGAAACATTCAATGAAAGTGATGTACTTTCAGCCAGACAAGAAGTGAAGAAAGATTTGGGCTGTATACAGTGTCGCTTTTTGTCTTTTCAAGTCAGCCCTGGAACAGCCCTATGACAGTCAAGAGTGTTGACAGAGACCTTTGGACTCAGGTCTCACTGAATATGTCCCTGCCATCATGTATCCTAGCTTCCCAGTCACCTCCAGGGCTCTAGTCCCTGATAATCCACAGATGTATAAACATCAGTTCAATCCCAAGCTATTTTGCAATAAACCAGTCAGTCCTCTCCAAAACAACCTCTAGTTTGCCATGGGTAGTTTTTACTCCAAAATCCTTGCTCAGCAAACAATGTAGATGAAATTTCATAGAATCATAGAATCTTTAAAGTTGGAAGAGATCTCCAAGATCATCAAGTCCAACCATCAACCCAACACCACCATGCCTACTAAAGAATGTCCTGAAAAGGTTTCACCAGGTTCAGCTCTCCCTGCCTTACACTGTGTTCAAACAGGGTCCCAACTGACTTTGCATCCTCCACAGTGCAGAGCTCAATGCTGTGTAAAAGCAATTGGTCCGCTCTAGGTGAGACAAGTCTTGGTCACCAGGGGTGAAAGGAAGGCTGTTAAAGGTTGAGAAAACACATGAGATACTGTGACAAAACCCCCAGACTTTTAAAGTCTTCTATGTTGAGCGTATTATTCCCACTCAGAGTCCCACTGTAGAGCACACAGTTCCCAGTTACATCCCAGCACTGCAGCCCTTTTTGCCAGAGTGCTGCTGTCCCATCTCACCTGCAGCAATGATGGACAAATACAGCAAAGCTGAATTCTGCAGGGCCAAAATTTCTCCTGGAATGGTTACAGCTATGCTATGCTCCAGTCTGTCCCAGCAGAACTGTGTGGAGCTTTGACAGAGGAAATCTGGGCCCGGTCCTCAAGAGTTCATGAACCTTTCAGTAAAACTAGCTCCCGTTCCAAAAAATCCTGGGCTGACGTCCAAGAAAAACTCCAGCTCCAAGAACATCCTGCCTTGCCGTAGCTCTTCTACATTCATCCATCCATCCAGCTCATACACACACACAAAAAAAATGCTAGATGTTCTTTTCATCTTTGATTGCTCACACAAAAGTGGTAAGGGATCTTGCTACCAGGAAAGCAAAAACAGAGGCGCCAGGTGTCTGCTAAAACCAGCTAGGAGGATCCTTTCTGGATCCAGCTGCTTTAACAAGTAGGTATTAATTCATGCAAAATTACAGCTGCATTCCTCTGGAATTATACATTATATCCACATCTGTTCTTGCGCTGAGTATCAAGGAAGAGGGAAGAAGAAGCTGTTACACTTTTCCTCCTCTTCTGCAAGTGGAAGAGCATTTGGCTTTTCGTATCTGTTAACCTATTCTGGGAAAGTGACTTTCAAACACATGGCATGAACCCAAGGAGCTGCAAATAGAAAAAGGGATTTGATGTTGTGTGTCCTTGCAGACAATAGCTGCACACAGGCATTGTTAGAAGGGGCACTGCAAGCCTGCAGCTGCCAGACTTCGTTTACTCCCCATGCGGTCTAGAAATGGCTCCTGTTACGTCCCCGGTCCTGCAGCGTTGCTGAACTGCCAGGACCTCCTAAGGTATCTGAGCCCTTGGTCACTGTAGGAGATGAGCAGAGAGGATGGACAACTCAACCTCTCCAGGTGGCTGCTGGGACTCTGCCGTGTAGCCCAGCCAACGCCACCCTGATGTCACCCTGTTGTGTCCTGCCCTGCCCATGGATTATCCCTGGAGCAGTTCCAGCTGCCAGATACATGTGAAACACCCACATTTTTCAACTCACAGCCATACGGAGTAGCTGGTAGGCCACAGGTAGGAGCAGGAAGGTTTCTGCCCTTGAATGACAACGTGCACCCAAAGTCTCCTTCCAGCTGTGACCATTTCAGGAAGAGGTGAGGCGTACTCAGGCTGCTTAGACACCCACCATGCAACAGTAAAGGGCAGAGTGCTCTGTGCCAGGGTTTGAACTTCTTTCAACCACAGGGCACAGCTCAGGGGTCTACAAAGCACTGGTACATCAGAGAAACAACTGTGTGGATGTTTTCAGGTCTAGTCAGGCAGGATTAGACAGGGCTAGACAAACACATTGCTATAGTTTGAACTGCTTTCTTGGCTATTCAATGTTCAGTCAGCAGTGAAGCTCGGCCCCTGATATATGTTCTAAGTGGGCAGGACAGCACTGGAACGGCTTGGTACAACATGATTACATAGTTTATATTACTGACCTTGATTTTCCTTTCAATCAAGAAGAAACAGGGAAAATCTCTCTTCCTGCCACTGCCACCTCCAGGAATTTCCAAACCTTCAGGCAGAGAAGCTTGTTATCATCAACTTTGCAAATCATAAAGGAAGGAAAAATCCTTCTGCTGATTTGATGCACAACGCCAGCCCTCTGAGGAGCAGGTTTAGCCCTTCGTGCCACCTCCCGTTCCCTCTACAGCTCTGAGGAAGTTGCTTGATCTCTCTGTGTCCTTCAGATCTGCCGCTATAAAACAAGGTTAATGCTGCTGACCCAGAAGGCTGTTGGAAGCAAAAAGGTCTTCACTTATCTCTGGTACAACACAGAAGGAACGAAGAGAGAGCTTAAGGAGAGGAGAAGGGGTTTATTTTCAGCTCTGCTTCTTAATTGAATAAGCTGCTATTTGCAAGTAACTGGGAGAAAACACTCAAGTGTCTGTGAGTGGGGTGAAAGAGGAGAATTCCTCTAATTTACATCTCATTGTCGCTGAGATAAATATGCTTTTTTCTTTCTTATCAAATTACTGCGAATGGTGGCCAAACCGTGCAACACCAATCTGTCCTGGATACAGTTAGATAGCATATGTGCTTAGCACTCCCAGGACAAATAATTAATGAGACCTTCCTTAATGGATTTCAGCTACAATTGTCACGTAATATTTAAACTAATGTGCAGCTAAAGCCTGGAACTTTCACCTGTTTGTTTCACAAAAAAAAAAAGCTTTCTCCCTCCAGGCTCCCATCCAGTCCCACTTACAAACTCCAGTTCTGCTGCAAATTTACCCAGTAACGGAACTGGGAGAGGTTTAAGCCTGTTTACAGCCCTGATACCAAGAGTCAGAGGAGTCTATACAAGCTGCAAGATGAAGAGCAGGTCTGATCATGAACATGATCTGGCCAAGTACACAATGGAGGTGATTAGACTGACTGTAGCCCAGATTCAAAGTAGACACATCATGATTGCAGATATCTTCACACAGACTGCACTTTGCCCATGCTTCATCTGCCCATGCTGAATGAACAGGTACTTGGACCTCACCTACTCCTCAATCCATGTCAGACCATTTGTAATTCAGCATTCACGTAAGCGACGTAAATAGCATTTGAGGTTGCACCCACATGCATGCTGAACTAGTCACGTGGGCAGGCGCTTGATAATTTCATATGGTTTGGGATCAATCTCTATCAAAATCAGCCTGGAATAAAAGAAAACCTGGAGCTTTCCCAGGCACCTGACATCACAGATAGCACTCAGATTTAGGATATCCACATGTAGGTATTGGCATGTACCTGTGGGCAAGTGTCTAAGCTCCCATTAAAATCAACAGAGACTATGGGCAGCACTCAGTTGCTTAAACAGAAGTCTCTAGTGCCATTTCAAACACCCTAGGCAATCCTTTCTAGCTCCAACTACAGCTTCAGACAGGCACATCTCTCCTGTATGGCCTCTGCTCTCTCTACCAACCCCACATAAACAGTTTGGGTACCATGAGCTATGTCAAATGGTACTAGGAAGCCACAACAACCAAGTCCTTCCACTGGTGAACAGTGACAGCTGAGCCTGGAGAATGATTGAGTCTAATGCAGATGCCTTTGAGCTGTTCATTCAGAAAGGGGTAGGTCACTTATAAGCCAACCGCATCCCAGGCTGCATCAAAAGAAGCATGGCCAGCAGGTCGAGGGAGGGGATTCTGCCCCTCTGCTCCACTCTGGTGAGATCCCACCTGCAGCACTGTGTCCAGCTCTGAAGCCCCCAACACAAGAAGGACATGGACCTGTTGGAGAGGGTTCAGAGGAGGGCCACAAAGATGATCAGAGGGCTGGAGCACCTCTCCTACAAGGGCAGGCTGAGAGAGCTGGGGCTGTTCAGCCTGGAGAAGAGAAGGCTCTGAGGAGACCTGACAGGAAACATGAGGAGAAACTCTTTAGCAGGGCCTGTTGTGATAGCAGAAGCAGTAATGGTTTTAAAATGGAAGGAGGCAGATTCAGACTAGACATAAGGAAAAAATTTTTTTACAGTGACGGTGATGAAACACGGGACCAGGTTGTCCAGAGAGGTGGTGGATGCTCCATCCCTGGAAACATTCAAGGCCAGGTTGAATGGGGCCCTGAACAACCTGATCTGGTTGGAGATGTCCCTGCTCCCTGCAGGGGGGTTGGACTAGATGACCTTTAAAGGTCCCTTCCAGGCCAAACCATTCTATGATAAGTCCTGTGCTATTTCTACCTGGCCATTTAGATTTTTGTTGGGGATCTCAGACAGCACTGGGCATCTGTGCTTGGCAGATGAATCCTACCTTTGCGCTACTCATTGTCAATGGAAAAGATTTCATGAGGTATAATGCAGTTGGTAAACAAATCCATCCTTTTGGATCAGTTATTGTTTCTTTTCTCTGCGCAAAATTCCTACCTGACATTTTAAGCTTGCAAGTCTGCATTAAATAATTGCATCTTACTTAACTCATTTTACATTTATATTGCCTCTCACATGTGTCTGCTGCATAAGGATGCTCACTGCTCTCCTTGCCAATAAGCCGTCCAGAGAAGCAGAACAACATTAATGATCAGGAAAAACAAAAGCTAGTCAATAATAACCTCAGCGGTAATTTCATGATGAGAAATTCACTCGTGCCCTTATTTGTGCCTGGGAGCTCTCGTTCTTATTATAAATCCTCAGGCATGAAAAGTGGATGTGATTTCTAATTTAAATAGAGTTTGTATCAGCCTCCAAAAATGAATCTTCCTGAAATGATTAAGCAGGGTTCCAACACTGCCATTTGAATAGCGCTGCATGTTCTGAATAATGCTGTAGGTGCATAATTGAATGATGGAGACAAGCACAATGCACTTCACAGGACAGAAAAGGGGCACCTTAAGCACACCTCATAGATGTCACATAGCTACATGCTAACATAGAATAGACAGAGGATCCGTGCTTCTGGAGTAAAAGCATGGGGAGTCTTCTCTGAGGTACCCCAAGAGATCATCATGGCAGTGAGCTGCTGACCTAGAAAGGACTGAAGGGATGCCAGTGACACTGATGTTTGGTGGGACATGCTGTAGTGTAGATCATGCCTTGAGGCACCAACAGCCCTGTTCAAAGGACTCCCTCACCCGTAGATACGGCATAAAATATGAACTAGAATCATAGAATAGCTAGAGTTGGAAGGGACCTTCAAAGATCATCTAGTCCAACCCCCCTGCAAGAAGCAGGGACATCCCCCACTAGATCAGGTTGCTCAGAGCCTCATCCAACCTGGCCTTGAATGTTTCCAGGGATGGGGCATCCACCACCTCTCTGGGCAACCTGTGCCAGTGTTCTACAACTCTCATTGTAAAAAATTTTTTCCTAATATCTAATCTGAATCTACCCCCCTCTATTTTAAAACCATTACCCCTAGTCCTGTCACAACAGGCCCTACTGAACAGCCTCTCCCCATCTTTCTTGTAGGCCCCCTTGAGGTACTGGAAGACCGCTATCAGGTCTCCCCAGAGCCTTCTCTTCTCCAGGCTGAACAGCCCCAACTCTCTCAGCCTGTCCTCATAGGAGAGGTGCTCCAGCCCTCTTATCATCTTCGTGGCCCTCCTCTGAACCTTCTCCAACTGGTCTATGTCCTTCTTATGTTGGGGTCTCCAACTAGCTTGATCACTTGATAGGGTTAAAGCAGGAAATAATATATTTATTTGAAAACAGTCATACAGCACTGGACTAGAGTTACAGGAAGCTATGATGTCTGATTTTATTGCAGTTTTGCAGAACAAAGATCTTCCTTAGCTAACAGCGGTGTCTCAGATAGCTTTTGTCTCTCCTAAGGGAGGTGGAATCTCCATCCATGGATTCTCTATTGCTTACACAGTGTAAAGCAATTTGAGTGTCAAATACAAGTTTTGAAAGTATCTTTCACATCCTTCCTAGCCCATACCCTTTGGTGAGAAGGAAAGAGGCACGGTACGAAGCTTCTAGATAATTTAAAATTAGCATTGCCCAGCCTTGCTCACCTCCTCCTCATGGTCATTTCCTTCCTATTTCCTGTCATCAGTGCGGCATCTGTACCTGACTTAGCACATGTCTGGTTCCTTGTCTCTGCTACAGCTGCCTAAAACCACATTCATAAAACTCCTGAACGTTGTAAGAACTATTAAACATAATTTATTACTAGAGCCATAATTATCTTCTCTCTGTGACAATACCACTACGTAGTACCCATCAGGAGCAGGGTGATTAAACTGTGTCACACTCCACACCTCATGCACAATGGCTGGGAACTCTTTCTGCAATAATTGTCATATTAATTGCCTCTTGAGTATAAAACAGTGACGCAGCGATGCTTTTCGTGCTGGTTTCTGCACGTCAGATGCTCTGTGGCAATTCTGCATCCCTATAGCAGGGGAGCTGTGTTTGGGAAAGCAGAGTCTCTGTGAAGGATTTTGAGGTCAGAGCAATCTTCCACAGCTAAATAAATCCTTAGGTGCATGAAAAAGTGAGCAGGACTACAGAGAGGCTTTAACCTCTGTATTGCAATCCAATGTACAGTTTGGGGTCAAGTAGGCTAAAAAATATTTTAAAGTCTACATTAAACACATACTCACACTGTTCAAGAGCTATGGAAATGGAATTTTGTGAAGGTTTGGAGGAACCGATCACACAGAAGATGGATATGATCTGATTCTTGCAGAGAAAAACATAGATATTAACGAGTTATTTTGCAAAGCAGAGAAAGAAATTACAATAAGCAGGGCTGTGAGTTGATAAACCATTTTCTCCTTTAATCCTGCCTTTAGAAACTAAGTAAAATTATTGTGTGAAGGACCAGTGGACCTTCATTTAAAAATTAAAACAAATCCTCTATTATATTTTCACCAGTAAAAATTATGCTTAAAACACCACCTTTCTGATCCTGTGTCAGTGTTCACAGCTCTGACACGGCAGAAATAACCGCAGAGGAAGACAGTGATGTAGAGTCACAGTCAGGTTGGACGGGGCTCTGAGCAACCTGATCTGGTTGGAGATGTCCCTGCTCCTTGCAGGGGGGTTGGACTAGATGGGCTTTAAAAGTCTATTCCAACCCAAACCATTCTGTGATTCCATGATTCTCATGGTGAAGGGTTTGCAAACTGGGATTCAGAAGGGTGAGCAGGTCTCCAGCACATGGCTGAAGTAATTGCTCTCCCTTCCTTGCTTCACAGAGCAGCTCAGGATACCCAGCATGACCTCATAACACAGCAGGGGAAAAGTCAGAGCATAAAAACCGTGCTCCTTTTTTATCGCAGAAAGTAAGAGCACGTGGTTTGCAGAGTCAGCATCAAATGGCCATCAGTGATCTAAAAACCAGGTCATTGCCAGACCCATCTGTGTGTTATGCTGGAGGTTAAGGTGAACTTGAGGGAGTGCTGGCTGATGGGCATGAAAAAAACAGCTGGAAATCAAAGGCCCAGTGTTGTTTAACTTCTCACTCCCAGGACAAGATAGTTACTGGCAGTAAGAAATCCTTCTACCATGCTAGCAAGTTAATTAACCCCTTCACCTGGAAATCATTTTGTCTTACAGCATAGGTGAAAAATGATCAATTCCATGGCTGGGGTCATGCCAAAACACACTTAAATTACAGGTGAAAAATGATCAGAAAAAAATAATTATACATAAAGGGAAATTGAGGGAAAGAAAGGAACTGATGGGAGCTCAGAGCAGGCAGGAGCTGGAGTTCCAGGGGTTCATATCCAGCAGTTTCTCTAAGTGCCTGTCCATCCTTTGTGCCCCAGAAGCTTATGGTATATAATAAATTTCTGAGCAAAAAGAATAAAACCAGTTAAGAGTCTTTCATTTAAATGGCTCAAATAGGGCACAGAGTCCACAGATCTGAGCTTTCAAATTTGTAAAAAAAAAAGCATCTCTTCAGCAAACCTAAATCCTCCTTTCTTCTCTCTCCCTTTTCTGGCCCCCACCTCCTCCAGAGAACGACTTACCAGGACCCCACAAAGTCAAGTGAAAATGCTGCATTTAAGTAGATTAATGTGGGCCAGTGCCAGGGGTTCGGAGGTCACCTCTGAAGACTGTGCTTTTATAGAAGGCAATTCATTCCTTCAACGCTGGAGCAGTTTTGCCAGTATGAAAAGCCTGCGAGCAAAATCTGTTATTTAAACCTCACCTACCACAACACATGCAATAGGACTCATTGTATCGAAAGAGCCTCAGGTGCACACTGGGGTGTGAGGAGAGGCAGGAGCTACTTCTATCTAGGTCATGCAACTCACAGCCATGAAGTACGCTATCAAAGGTCTAGCAAACTATGGAGGGAAAACTTGCAGTTAAATACACAAAGAGATCATGAAGCTACTCATCAGTCAGTGTCAAGAAGAGTCAAAACTCCTGGGTGCAGGTTAGTGCATACCTATTTGATAAGCTCCTCCAGTTGGAGTACACCAGCAGGTCTCAGACGGGACCCGGGCAGGACAACAGTCACCAGCTATTCCCTCTGACTCCTGGTGGGTACAATGGATTTAGGAGGCTCTGCAGCATGTTTTCATCCCTGGAGGAACATTAAACTCTAATTCCCATGGGGCAATATAGACCTATTCCACATTACAATAGTATTTTGTTCCCTGCAGAGCTAGGCTTCCTAGACCCAAAAGCTCTTTTCTGCTGCAGCTATGTGGTTGTTCCCTGTCCCTGGTTACCAGGATGCTCCTGGTAGTTAAGTCCTGGGCAGGGACTTAAATAAAGAAAGACTCCAGTCCCCCTGCCTGTCCCTTCAGGCTTCACCTCTCCCGGCTCAATGTTGGAGCCTTGGACTTCCACCTCTACTGTTCTCTGATGAAAGATTAGTGTTTGACTACTCAACAGCAACTTATGTTGTTATTTCCAGTCCCCTCATCTCCATCACTGCTGGGAAATGCCTTATATGGCTTGCTGTTATTTTAACCCCTTTCAGAACATTTTGAAGGAGCAGTTTCTCTACTCACCCTGAGCAACACTTCACTACCTCTGAAGATAGCTCTGTTCTCCTGTTTCAAAGACAGCTTTGAGACCCCCACTGGCCCAGGATCAGGAAAGCACAGATATGGTATGGAAAAGGAACCCCTAAAACTGACGGTTTACTAGGCTGCACTGCGGCCGTCTGGATAAAGAAACTTATCACCATCTTATTACTACAGTCCATCCTCTGCAAGATTAATGCACCACGCAGTCTCAGTGGAAATGTGGTCACACTAGAAACCACAAAAACATGGATATAAGTAATGTCCTCTCTACCATCTCCTACAGGCAGATCGGTGGCCCGTTTAAATGAAATTCAGGCTGAGGAGAGAGCTGGGAAGCTAAAAAAGGCACAATAGCCCTCAGCCTCTCAAATCCCCTGCTCCAAGAAGAGCAATTCGTACTGCCTGCTTGGTGTCAAGCAGTGGGGTGGGAGTCACCCGTCAGTCCCCCCGGGGCTGACTCCCCACTGCTCTACACTGAGAGGACAGCCTGTATCTGCAGGGTTTGAGGTCCAGCCTCCACACCTGGATATTTCCATCCATCCAGTCCAGCACTGGGACTTGCCCAAGCTCCGTTGACTGCAATGGCAAGCAAAACAACCAATGGAGAGACGGAGATGCCTGCAAGATCGAGTCAGACCAACCTCACACTTTGTGGGTTTGATCTGGATGTCTCCTCATCTTCATCTCAAAAAAAAGGTGCCAAACTTCTCCCCTTACACAGGAAAAATAACAGTACTGGATGCCTTCTTCACACTTGCTCTGTTGTACACCGCCTGAACAGAGGTGACTAGTACACTAGGCAGATGCAAAAGGGAAAAATTCCTCCATGAGCTATTTAAAGAAAAATCATATGTTTTTCCCTTTCATGCTGATTAAAGGCTTGCATATTTTTTTATTGGATCATAGATCAACTACTGGTTGTGAAAATCTGTATCAAAGACAGTTTATGCTTTCATTGTAAAGACTTATTTGGCAAATAAAGTTAATTTGGTTAATTAAAGGAGAAGAAGGAGAGCACGTTCCCTTTTACTGGGCAATAAACTGGGGCTAGTGAACTAATAAAACAGAAAAATAGCTATCCTCATGGAAAGGGATGCTTCTTTTCAGTTTCTCACCTTTATCTCAGAGAATGGCAGGACTCCACATTGCTGAGTATCCAGAAGTTGCCCAGGGATGGTGGATGTCTGCGCACTTCCCATGCCTCTCCTGTCAACCATGTCCAACAAGCCTTGCAACCACAGAGTACCCTCAGCAAACATCCTCTGTTTCCTACTCATCAAACCCATCTCACAGCTTCTGTACCTTTCTCCATCCCTGAAGCACTCTGAGGAGACCTTATAGTGACCTAAAGGGGGCCTGTAAAAAAGATGGGGACAAACTTTTTAGCAAGGCCTGTTGTGATACAACAAGAGGTAATGGTTTTAAAATAGAAAGAAGGAGATTTAGATGAGATATAAGGAAGACGTTTTTCACACTGAGAGTGGCAGAACAGTGGAACAGGTTGCCTAGAGACGTAGTGGATGCCCCACCCCTGGAAACATTCAAGGCCAGGTTGGACGGGGCTGTGAGCAACCTGATCTGGTTGGAGATGTCCCTGCTTCTTGCAGGATGGTTGGACTGGATGGGTTTTAAGGTCCCTTCCAACCCAAACCATTCTATGATTCTGCGATAACTAACAACACCCACTGAAGGAGCAAAAGGAGCCTGTGGGTACCGGGTTAGCAGTGAAACTTACTGGTTGAGAAAACAGGCTCAGGGAAACAGGTGAGAACAGGAATCAACCCAGCAGGCGCTCACCCGCAAGTGCAGCCCCGTGAAAATGGAGAGGCAGAAGTCTTTTCAGGGAAGGAGAGGGCTGTACAGGACCAGTCTGAGAGCCTTTACACACCAGAGAGGTACACATCACGGGGTGTCCTCCAGGAACAAGTCAACCCGCATCCTGTGGGTGTAAGTGATCATACATCCCATCAATCAGCAGCTCTTTCTGTTGGAGCAGGCTCCCAGCAGAGGATGCAGATCCCGGGCACCATCTGGGTAAAACTCTGCCCTTCGCTCCAGGTCTTTGAGTTTGGCCACAAACAACAGCAAGCGCAAGGGCAGGCAGATCCGAGATGCAGTTTCACACGACCTTCTTCCCTGAACCAAAACTGCTGACGTCCACCCGGCCCCATTTCTGGGCACAGATCCAGGGTCTGCCTGTGAAAGTTTGTCCCCCTTCCAAAACATCCCAGCTGGAACCGCTGCATCCCTGAACCTGCTCCGAGAATAACCCTGGACCGTTGCTACCCTGTGCACACCACCACTTTGGTATCTCCATCCTTCTGCATCCTCCTTCACAAGCGCAGAAAAAGGCCAAACCTCAGCTGTGCAGGTTACAATAGAAAGACTGGAGAAAGGAGTTGCTTTTTTCTTTTTTTTTTTTCCTTACGTTAGTCTCATTTTCCATCTAAAATAAATAAGGAAATTATTCCTTTGAGAGGTGTCTTTATCTTTAAGAAGATACCTGGATTTCCATATCAAGGGACTGGCGCTTATTTCTTGGAGATAATTTTGAAAATGCCCCAGGGAATTCTGATTTACATTCAGCAGCTGGTGAGAAAACTATTGATAAAAATTAGGAAATACTGGAGGAAGAATTGGACAGATTGTGTCTGAGGATTATCTCTACGCCCAAATATGTGTGAAAAAAAAAGCCAAATAAAAGCAATAAAGGCCGTTCCATCTAAACGGAGATATAGACAGGCTCCTTTTGCAGTAAGAAAAGCAGTTATTGTAGTTCTTAGTCTCCAAAAAGAACAATAAAGAAGAGCCCAAACCCATAAACTAGCAAGCCAACATGATTAAAATAATCTATAAACATGAAACAGTCAAAATAGGAATGTAATGAGGACAGTGAAGGAGAAAAAAAAACACACCACCGAATACTGAATTGCAGAATAACATTGCAAAATAACATTTCAAATAGCAATTTAGCCTCTCTCTACTTATAGGCTGGAAGGGAATGAGCTTAAAGAAACTTGATAAATAGGTAACCACACTATAGTGATTCATTCCTCCCTCCAACACAGCTCCTTTAATGGCACCTTTGTGCATTGGAGAGCAGTGGAGAACCGGCTGCCATCACTAGGATAACAGTTCAAATCCTCTTCTCAAGGAGAAGTTTAATCCCAGATCAGTACAAAGGACTCACAATTTGGGTATGTACCATGAAGACATTCAGGTCTGAGGGATTTTTGCAGCACATTGAAAAGAGGTGGGTCATCAGCAAAGAAAACAATTGACTCCCTGCTTGGCCTCAATTTTTCTAGAGGAAACAAAGGCCAAGAAATGGGAGACAGTAGCTTACAAGCCATGTTGTGCCCCAACTTCACCAATCCTGGTGGCCACCAGCTGGGATGTGGTTTCTCTGTGAGAAACAATTACTCTTTCAGTCCCCGCCATGGGTAGATTCAGATGCTCTAAGTTATGTCCTGCTCCAAGCCACAGATAACAGCAGAAGGGTTTCTGCCAACATCTGCCAGCAGCTCTTGCCCAGGTCTTTCTTCAAATCTGGAAGCATGGTCACTTTGCAAGAGGTCTGCTCAGAGCTGCTGTCCCACATCAGCAGCTCCTCCTGCCCTTTCATACCCTACTTCTTTGTCTTCTCAGCTGCATCTTGCAGGAATTGCTCAGGCTCTGAAAAAGTGTTTAAGTTGGTTTGTAATGTAAAGGGAGGCACAGCTGGGGTGCCCCCTTTAAACTGCTCTGCAGCAAGTCTTGAACATGTGGGAGGACATAGAGGGAGGAATGTCCAGCAAGGACAGCAGGTGCTCCGGAGAGGTAATGCAGTGGTGTTGACTGTTGGCTGTTGAGGCAGATCTCTCTCACATCACAGCCAATGACCCACCTCTTCCCAGCCGAGCTCTGGATGGGCAGCTACCAAAACACCTGGGATGGACCAGGAAAATAACCCCAACTCCAGCCAGAAACTTCAACAGGGAGGAGAGGAAAGGAGTAGAGAAAGGAAGTTTTCAAGGCAGGAGAAACACGATCTCAAGAAGCCAGGGATGTGTCTGCTCTCCAGCCACAGGGCTCTGCATCTTCCTTGTCTCCTCTCAAGATCTTATCAGCGCTAACAGCACCCTCACAACCCACCATGAGGCCAAAGCACAGGATTCAGGACTCACGATCTGGGGATGTACCATGAAGACATTCAGGTCTGAGGGATTTTTGCAGCACGTTGAAAAGAGACGGATCATTAGCAAAGAAAATAAAACAATTGACTCCCTGCTTGGCCTCAATTTTTCTAGAGGAAACAGAGGTTTGATTCAAGGATTTTGGCAGATACCTAATGCACCAGAGATATGAAGACTGCAGAACAGACAGATATATCTACACTGAATCCTAAGTGCATTTGCCTGAGAGGGATGTTGCATGTATAATAATATCAGCAAAATGCCGTACTCTGTTAATTAACAAAAACTAATTTTATAGAAAATCTGTTACTCTTTTGGAAATAAGTAGCAGCCCTATTTAAGGCTGCTTGTTTGGTAGACTAGCTCAGGTCAGTGGAAAGTTTGCAGTTGACTATATGAACCCTAGGATTTATATGTTTTATTAATACGTCATATTTATCAGCCTACAGGCCAAGTGAGAAATGAACTGATGGAAACTGGAACCTGTGCTGACTGCTCCCACCATGGTGACTGGCACTCAGAGGCACTCCAGTCAGCTCCAGGCACTGAAAAACCCTGAGTTGGGCCTTAAAACTCACAACCCCTGCTTGAAAACCCACAAGAGAATTTGACATTTATAAATAATAATAATAACAGCACCAGCAACAACAATCTTGGTGTCTCACCCTTGACTTTCTGCTGTATTTTCAGCTTGCATTTCTCAGCTAAAATTTACTTTTTGACCATGAAACCTGAGAATATCATGTGTTAGAGGATCCCAGGAGCTGGATGTATCAGAAAAACCTCATATATTGCATAACTAATGGTAAAATTACACAAGAGTGTTGTGCCTGGCATCTTTACAAAGCGGGCATATATGTATTTCTTTCACTTACCTAGAAAAATCCACCAAACATCTGTCCTCTCCAGCAATTAAGGACCTTTATGGGACAGTAAAACCCCAGTGAATAAACCCAGAATAGGAGCAATAAAAGATTGGCTTGGGAAGAAAATAAATAAATAAATTTTAAAAACCTTGCCATGCAAAATATCAGAGTTGCTTAAAAAAACATCAGGGAAGAATTAAGCGGCTTCCTAGCTGATTTCAGTCTGCAGGCTTTGAGGGAACAGGGGTTGGTGTCCCAATCACCCAATGCTTATGAAGCATTTTTAGCCCCCGTTTTTTTGTTTGTGTGCATTTGGACATTTTTAGTGGTACCCTTTTCTCAATTTCTTCAGTTCTGGCTCGAAAAGGCGGAATAAGAGAGCAGCAACAGGAAAGCCAAAAATATCCTTGATTTTCATTTTCCAAAAACGGCTCATTCGGAGGACAAAAAAAATATGTTTTATTTGGAGGGTTAAGGCAAATCCCCTATTTTGGGGAAAAAAAAAACAAACCCAAATCAACACTGTTTCCAATCCAAACGAGCCTTCCAGCACTAGAAAATACGTTATTTAATCGTGCAAATTGAATGTGTTTCAGTGGATTTAAGGCAAATAGAGAGGCAGTGGGCACGTTTGGGACTTCAGCCACACTGCTGGCCTCCATCTCCATCTCTGTCCCTTCTGCAACGGCCTCAAATCTGCTGCCTCAGTTTCCCTGAGTGTAAAACAAACTAAAAATAGCCACTCTCCTCCCAGAGGAAGCTCTGAGGAATAATTAACTAATGCTTACAAAGTGCCAGCAAGCACTAATTGCTATCATTATGCAGGAGAGGAACAGTCGGGGGTTTGCTTTGGTCCTAATGGTGCTTGTTTTCCTGAGCTCCACGAACCACCGCATCAACAAGCCACTGATGGGGCTGTAAGTGGCTCCCCAAGGCGCTGCAGGAGCTTCTGAAAATATAAACACTAACAAATTAATTTAGCTTTCCAACAGCCTCTGGGAAAGCGAAGGCTCCAGCCTCCCATCAGCACGCCATGCTGGGGAAAAGAAAAAAATTGTTATACCCATTATATCGGGCTGATAAAGCGCCTGGGCGGAGCTGTACATCTCCATCCACCCTTTGGTTTGCCCTGCAAATCTAATGTGGTCATACGAGCAGGAGCAGAGCCACCACAGTGGCTCTGGTGCAGCACCTAGAGCCATGCCCTGGAAGCAGAGAGCTGGGGACGGGTTCATCTCTGGTCAAGGCTGGTGCAGGTAGGATGTGGGAAACCACCTGGCTTTGGAGGGAGGGAAGGAGACGAAAGGACTCAGCCTAAGGAACAAGAGATGAGATGTGTCATGTACCTTCTGGCCCAAAATCAGGCCCTGGCTAAAAACCAGGAATGATTTGGAGAAGGACCAGAGGTACGGACATCATCAAATCCATCCATGGAGAAGAGACTTCTGATGGCAGATGGGACTTTTGCTTTGCAGAGAGGCGTTACGGAACAGAGGATCCAAGCTACAAGGTGCCCACATGAACATTTATCCACCTGGGAAAGTAACAGATTCTCTGTCATCCGCATTTTTTACATCAGGAAAGGCTGCCAGGTCAATAGATCTTTGCGAGCTCAACCAGAAATTACAGTGGGGTCTGTGAACATGCAGTCATTTGTGATCTGCAGAGATTCCCCTCTCTTTTGGAGGACACGTCAGAGGCAGGCCAGAGATGGCATCCTTTAGCAGTGTGGCACCAGCAGACCAGTCAAAGCCTTTCTTCATATTTGAAAAAGAAATAGCCAAGCACAGCCCAAAAGCAGGCTGGAAACCTCAGCTCAAATTTAATTGCATTCCCCAACTGGACAACTGGAGACAAATAGGCTTGCTAATTAGCGTCTATTTTTTAAGACTTAACGAAGCAGGGAGATGGGAATAATCCTTGGCCTGGACATCTTCCAAGGTGGCAGCAGTAAAGACGAGGAGGTGTTTTCACAGTCCTGGGAATAGACAGTGTCAAGGAGTCCTCTCTCACAGCTCTTTCCTGTCTTGCAAGAGTTTTTAAATTAAATACCTATAAATGTACATATGCAATCACACCGATACCCTCTCGCAAAGCAAGGCAAAAAGTCAAATATTAGTGTTTGAAAAGTGGCTCTATTCAAGCAAAACCTCTGAAATTTCCCTTACAATACCTAAAAAACTCTTTCTTTCAAAACAGAAGCTGAGATTTCCTAGTGTAAAGTCATTTATAGATCAAACCTCAAAATTTTAAGTAAAGCCTTCAAAGTCCCCTCTCACCCACGTGAAATGTTTTGGAGATGGGAGAGCTGTTCAAACCCACCCACCCTAAAAAACAAGTTAGTGAGGTCTCTTGTCTTCTGGCAGTGAGAAATTAGCCCTGATGAGCTAATTACTGCTACAGATGTGGGGCAGGGCTGGTCGGCATGGGGGTGGGGAATAGGTGGGACAAAGAGGCAACCTCAGCATAACTGAGGTGTTCAAATGCCACCGAGGAAGGGTGACAGTTTGCAGCAGGACAATTTGGGGCAGGTCCCACCGGAATGGCAGCGGTGCAGAGCAGAACGGCTGTGTGCAGAGCAGGATGATGAGGTCGCAGCTCTGTGGCATGAAGCTGGGAGTGAAATGCTGTGAGTTGCCTCTTGCTGCCCGGAACCAAAAGATCCTTCTTTCCCATGGGAAGAAGGTGCTGCTTTAGAGACAGATGGGCCTGATCCTCCTGCTTACTCCAAAGCCTCTACAATTACTAAGATTAAGCCTAAAAAACCAGCCTGTGTTACCCCAATGTGACATTAGATGTCACCCATGCACTGCATTTACTGCCCGTTCCCCTGTCCTCGTCCCCACATGGCAAAGTCATGTACAGCCCATTCCCCCCCCACCCACACACTGAGGACTGGTTATTCAAGCTGGGGGGATCTCAGGAGGTCATATCATCCAGGCACCTGGAGATGCTCCCAGCACCAGGAGAAATGCCCGCAGCTGAGGATCTGATACCTCCACCTGGAAGAGCTGGGATAGGAGAAGCGTATCCACAGCCCCCGTGCCTTGTGGGACAGAGGTAGGTATTTGGCTGTAACCTAGCAGAGCCAGGACTCACGAGATGATCCAAGACCCAGATCTTTAACTCTGTGCACAGTTCATGACCTGTCCCAGTTAACACTTCTCATGCTTGAGCAATCTTTCGAGGAGTTAAGGGTTTGGAGACGGGTCCCCACTGGGATGCACCGAGAAAAAGTGTACAGATGTATGGATTTTTGATGGCTTGTGCCACACATCCATGGCCAGGGAATAGGTCCTTAGAGGGGACTGCAGCCAGCGATGACATAAAGGTATCTGGACCACTCCAATTTTGTAAAGAGACCAGGGTGCTCTGCATCCCCCCACCCATGCTCCGCTGGCTGAAGGTCTTCACTCCACCTCTCCTCCAAGGGCTGCTTTTGTCCTCCCACTCCCTTGCAAAAGGAGAGGAGGCAAAGCCCTTGGAGGGTGGCCACCAAGCTGCAAAGCTGGCATGGAGCCAGCTGAGCAGCCCCACGCTGGGAACCACCCCCAGTGCCATTTGGATGTTCTCCCAGCCCTACACCAAGTGGGGCATGATCTCTCCCAAGGCCAATCAGGGCTGGCAGGAGGAATCCCAGCATCCCCCAGCCCCGCGGATGGGTGAAGGAGGCCAGCCTCATCAAAGCCCACGGAAATCCCCTTCCACATTCCCGGCTGCAGTGTTTCCTCTTTTGCAAGGGCGTGCAGCAGTGGCAGGAGGGGGGAGGTACTTTGGGGAACATGTTTACAGAGCTCCTGCCAAACCACAGGAAGTCCCAGCTCCTGGGGATGAAGAACGGGAGGAGGAGGAGGAGGCAGATGAGGCCAAGGCTCTGTCAACTCCTCTCCACCACCACTGGCAAACGAAAGCCAGAGCACAGCGCCAATGTTACGCTGGGCTATGTGAGATGCAGGACGGGCTGGAGCCTTTTCCTCTTGCTGTTTTATGTCAGAGCAGCTCAGCGGGGTAAGAAAAAGGAGAGAAAAGCACCTGGGAAATATGTTGCTCATCTGCGCACGTCTAGTGTTAAAGCACACCATGGTGGACATCAGAGCTTTTGGCTACGGCGACCGAGGACAGACTCTTACACATATGACCCACCAGCTCACAGTGCAGAAAGTTGACGCTTCATTGTCTCAAAATTTATTTGTGCTGATTTCTAAACACCATTCATTTGTTGCATTCCTATTTACGCATCCGAGGGCTGTCACCTTGTGCAGTTCTCCTGGGTGTCTGAAGAGCAGCCCAAGCATCTGAGGAATCTGCTGCCATCGCCACCACTCCCAGTCCCGAGATGCCACTTGCCCAGTGAGGCTATCAAAGGCTTGGGCAACAGCTTAAAGATGCTCCTCCTTAATCAGAAGGTGTCAGACACCCCTACGACATATTCTAGAATGGCAAAGAGCTCTTGAGACTGGGCACCATGGGGGTCTCCTCTGCTGACACCACCCGGGCAGGATTTGGGCAGCAGGTCCATGGCGCAGTAAGCATTTCATATTCCTCTTCATTTCATTAGAGAGGACAGCCTTACAAATGCCAAGAATATTTCTTTACCTTGGAGCGCAAGGCCTCGCACTTGCAGCCCTGGGTGGCCTTGGTTGCATCCCTGGTGAAGACCACACACTCATCAGGATCTAAAGAGAAGCACTGCTCACCAGTCACCGGAGAAGTACTCAGTACAGCTGCTCCCTGTCCTCGCCGTTTCACTTGTTCAGTGAGGACAGACACTCCACGCCCTGATTTATCTGTTCACATCTGCAGGGGCACAGACAGGCAGAAAAACAACCCACGTACTGAAACATTGCCTCATCCTGCTCAAGCCATTTGGAGCTGCAAATTAATTCGTAACAGACTGAATTTAAAATCTAAAGAAAAATATAAGTTCATTTACTGGACATGCTATTTCAGAATGAATAATGCAACTCTGTTTTAATAGCCATTAAACAGATTCAATAAAAGAAAAGAGCAGAGGTCCCAAGAGGTTTCGGCTGACAATGAATATCATACTGAAAATAAGCAGGAATAGAAATTATCGTGGGCTATATAATTAGTACTTCTCTCCACCCCTGTTTGGTAACAGCTTTATCAAATTGCAGGTGTCCACACTGAGTTAAGTGCTGCTGGAACACCTTGCAGTCAAAATCCTTGCGCAGGCTCTCATATCCTGCAGCGTTCATTATCATTAATTAAGCGTATATGATCCCAGTTCCCAGAAGAATGTCCTTTTTTATTGCCTGAGCTATATTTAAACTCAGCAGAATTCAACATACATTTTTAATAGATATTCAACAGACAGTACTGACATTTCTTTTTGGTTTACAGCAGCCTTTTACATCATGAAAACCTCTGTGACGGCCCAGGGAGACCGTGCTTCTCCTCTTTAAGCTAAAAACCCCAGTCCTTCAAACTTCTTCTCCTAGGCCAGATTTCCCAGGTCTTTTCACACTTTTCTAGGCTTAGATCCAGAAATACGTTGCCCCACTTCTGAGTACTAAACTTTGAGTTTCAGGCCAGGCTAGATGCTTGTTTACGCCTCCCGGTACGCTCTTTGCTCTTTCCAGAAGAGGGTGGATTTCCTGACTCACCTTCCCTGGTAACCCATTGCCCAAACCGGTTGTTCCCCATTCTGTATCTGTGCAGCTGGATGTTCCTGCCTTATCCACCCCACATGGCTCTTGAATCTCATCCTACTTTTGAAAGGCTGTTCCTCCACCAAGTTGAGGCCATCCTTCATCCCAATTTCACCCTCCAGTGCCATTCTCAGTCCTTCCTGACTCTGCATGTCCTGTAGATGGAATAATCCTCCCCTGCATTCATTCACTCACCCTGCAGACCCCTGTTCACCATCACCTTCCCATCTTGGAAACCACATTAACAAGCATCTGAGTCACATTCTTTAGCTGTTTTAGGAGAAGATCAGTGATGAAAGCCTTCCTGGAGACAAGGCACATGGCAGCTATTGCATGGCCCCTTTCCAGAAAGACTCTCACAAAGATAATTTGATTGATCTGAAAGCTACTTCTTGACCAGTCCCTAATGATGGCTGCCCATCTCCTTGGTATCTATCATGCATTTGTAAAATGGTCATTTGGTTGCCTGTCCACCCTAGGACAACAAGTAACACATCACCAGCTTCACTACAGGTCCGCGTAGTTTCGGCTCTGGCTCATGACATTGTTGAGCTTAAACATCTCCATCCGTGGGCTAAAAAATAGTTGGTGATGCTTCTCTATTCCAGGGAGGACCTGTGAAATGGATTCACACATGACTAAGGTCTTCCAAGTCATGAAGGGAAAATACGTGAGCCAAATCCTGCTCTCATGCTCAGGACTGTCAGTCTGTCCACAGCGACTGCGGGTGCTGCTGCCCGAGCAGGCTTGGGGCTCTCAGCTGTGATGGGTCATGAAGGCTGACAGCAAAGCATCGTCCTGGTTTGTTCCTCACTAAGATTCTCTTGGAAACACCCCCCCTCCAACAATTAAAAAATTAAAGAAGAGTAAGGAACAAGGCTGAACCTAAGTGGATTACAATGGACACTGTTTGCTTTCCCAGGATCACCCAGTCCCAGTGGTTAGCACCTGATCAACCCAGAGGTGTGATGTACAAAAAGTGGTTCTTCAGGTGGTTAACAAAAGTTGGATGAGGACTGCCAGAAGTCTCCTTTCTAACCCATCGTTCCTTGCAAGGTCAGTCCCCAGGAGGGAAAAAGCAGTGGGAATAGGTTATGGTGCTCTAACCATGTTTGAAATGACTTGTGTTGGAGAAATGGGAACCCAGGATTTCTTTAGCACTTCGCAGCCATGTCCATACCCCTGTCCTCCTGGGAGGCCAACCATTCCCACAAAGGTTGGGCTGAGGAGTGGGGAGAAAACATAACTGCGATGAGGAATGAGCTGAGGGTGCCACTGTCTCTCTCCAGCGGCAACCCACAGGGTTTATGTGCACAAGCTGCTCTGTACCTGGAGATGTGACTGAGACCCGTGCTAAGGTGGCCTCAAGGGAACTTCAAACACGCTTGACTGAAGCACCTATGATAAAAGCTGGCTCCCTGGCATCCTTGTACAAACAAAGAAAAGGCAGAGCATCACCCTCAGCAAGTGCACACTCAGCAAGTTCACCAATGACACCAAGTTGTGTGGTGCCGTCGACACGCTGGAAGGGAGAGATGCCATCCAGAGGGACCTTGACAGCCTGGAGAGGTGGGCCTGCGCCAACCTCATGAAGTTCAACCAGGCCAAGTGCAAGGTCCTGCACCTGGGTCGTGGCAATCCCAGGCACAAATACAGGTTGGGTGGAGAATGGATTGAGAGCAGCCCTGAGGAGAAGGACTTGGGAGTGCTGGTGGACGAGAAGCTCAACATGAGCTGGTGATGTGCCCTTGCGGCCCAGAAGGTCAACCGCATCCTGGGCTGCATCAAGAGGAGCGTGGCCAGCAGGTCGAGGGAGGTGATTCTGCCCCTCTGCTCTGCTCTTCTGGGACCCCACCTGGAGTACTGTGTCCAGTTCTGGAGCCCTCAACATAAGAAGGACATGGACCAGTTGGAGAGGGTCCAGAGGAGGGCCACGAAGATGATCAGAGGGCTGGAGCACCTCTCCTGTGAGGCCAGGCTGAGAGAGTTGGGGCTGTTCAGCCTGGATGAGAGGAGGCTCCGAGGAGACCTCATAGCGGCCTTTCAGTACCTAAAGGGGGCTACAGGAAAGATGGGGAGAGACTATTCAGCATGGCCTGTAGTGATAGGACAAGGGGTAATGGTTTTAAAATAAAAGGAAGTAGATTTAGATTAGATATTAGGAAAAAATTTTTCACAATGAGAGTTGTAGAATACTGGCCCAGGTTGCCCAGAGAGGTGGTGGATGCCCCATCCCTGGAAATATTCAAGGCCAGGTTGGATGAGGCTCTGAGTAACCTGATCTGAGATGTCCCTGTCCATGGCAAGGGAGTTGGACTAGATGGCCTTTGAAGGTCCCTTCCAACCCAAACCATTCTATGATTCTGTGATCACTCCTGTAGCTTCTATAGGGATCTGTAAGATAGAGCATGGATCCAAGCATGGATCCCAGCCTGGTGGCTCTTTGCTTTTTTTTTCTCTGATGCTTTGGGACAAGTTGCTCACAGTTACAACAGGGAAGAACCAGAGCTTGCACTTCTCTTGTTGTGCAGCTGAGATCTGCTTCAGGCTGCTCAGCTCTCCTAAACCAAGATAAAATTAATCCCAAAGCCAGCCCCTGAGTGCCAGAAAATGGATGTGGTCCAAGGCAAACAGCAGGACAAATACGGCAGCCAACGCCAGCCCGCTGTCAGCCAGCCTGCCATCTGAAACAAAAAGCAAAGCGACTCTCAGAGGTCTCTCCCGCTCCGAGCACGGCTTTGCAATTATAAATCATCCCAAGATTACGTCTGTCCCCAGCGCTGCTGTGCTCACCTCCCCGGTGTTTGGCCGAGGATTAATTGCTGCTGCATCGGCCGCACTGCAGAATAAAAGCTGAGGACGCAGCAGACCCCTAATTGCCACCATCACTCAGTGGCAGCAAGGGGTGATAAATTTAAAGCCAAATGCAGGAGGAAACACTTTTTGTGTTAACGCCGTCTGCAATTAACCAGCACACACTGCTGCTGGGAAGGGAATCAAGACAAATGGGACCAGGCATCCCGAGGGCCTGAGCAAGAACGGAGATTAGGGTTGCAGGGGGTGAGGTAGCAATGCCCAAAGCTGACCATCTTGGCATCAGCAGGCACCATCCAAGGACCAAGAGGTGCTTCTTGCGCTTACCACCTCCTAGCACGATGTCTGACAGTGCCTGGGTGCAGCACCCATCTTATCCCCTGACACCCTCTGCTCCCATGCAGTTGAGAGGCCTCACCTGCAATGTTCAGCTGATGGAGCACCAGCAAGGCAGGAGAGGCTGCCATGGTGCCAACTTCTAGGACTCTGCATTCGGAAGAGCCGCTCCAGGACAGTCTCTCCATCCAACCTCTTTCACTGATGGACTACACGCCTCAGACGGGGAAATCTGAGGAGAGATACCCAGAAGTCTGGTGCTGTTGCCTGTTCCAGTGCAGAGCACTGGACTTTGAGCTCGTTGTTCCACTCAAAGTCTCTGCTTATCTTCTGAATACCCTGCCCAACTGTGAAGGCAGTGCTGCCAGAAAGGAGGAGCTCCACCTCCCTTTACAGCCGCCAGGAATGTCTCTGGCTTTCAGAAGTCACCCACAGCTTCACCATGCTCATCCAGGGTGGGAACAAGCAGCAAATCCACTGCTCCTCACTGAATCTGGGCTGGAGCAGAGTAAAGCTGAGCTCCATGGGACTGCAGGAAGGTCCTGGACACCAGTATCACTGTCACTCTGGCACTGTGGGGCTTCCTAGCACACAGAAATATGGTGAGAACCCCAGGCCCAGAGGCTCAAATGAGACACCAGAAGCTCCACGGCCCTGAGTGGGACTGGGCTGGAAATCTGTCAAGCTTTCTCATGAGATTTCCTCTCTCCCTCCTGGTTCTGTTTGAGCTGGAAACACCATGAGAATAACTTTCCTCCTTGCATTTCAGCAGTTTTGCTTCCGGGCCTGGGCTAAACAAGGAAGTGCAGAGGCGTGGGAACTGAGGGGAGACACAAACACACGACAGCACGGTCTGAACCGCTCCAAATCCCTACGTGCGACTCACTGCCTCCGTCAAGGCAATTCTCCTGCCAGCTTAACTCCTCTGCCTGGGCTGACAGCTTCAGGTGGAGATGGTTTTCTCAGCCTTCCCTGTGGGCCAGATCCCGCTCTCCCTTAGACAGGAAAGCAGCAGCCACTCAAATTGTACTGGTGTGAGACAAGAACATTCAGACCAGGATTTTGATGCCTTTTAAAGACACATCACCTAGCCCACAGCTTGTAGACTGCAGAGCACTTGGACACAGAGCCCAAACCTCCAGGGAGTTTCAGTCCTTCTGCTGCCTACCACAAGCCACGGTAAAAAAGCTTCGTTTCTCGATGAACTCAGCATCTCAGCATCCCAAGAGCAGAGGGCATTTCAGGTGACTGAAGTTCAAATGAGAGCACCACAAACCACTGGCACTTTAGATGAGGTTGACCCATTCCTCCAGGAACAAAATTTCTTTACTGCTACGTGCCTTCAGCACCCACCGACCAAACCAGTCATGCCCACATGAGCAAGTATGGCATGTAGGGATGAATAGTGCTCCTCTCACCCCATATGTATTTCAGGATAAAGTTCAGGCATCAGGACAGGCTAACACACCATCTAATGTATGTTTAGGCCAAACACGCATTATCTCAAAGCTACAAAGAATGTGGAAATGGAAAGGAGCTTTTCCCATCCCAACCAGCTTGCAGGTTAAGGCACTGCTCTTTCTCATAAGTCTCCACTAGATTGGCATGGAAATCTCTTTGGGATTACTAGGATCTGCTCAGCAGTTCAAAGGTTAATTGGAGCAACACCAGGGTTATGAGTAGAAAGGAGGGGACAATTTCTAGCAGCAAGGTGGTGGAGCTACCGAGCAGATCCCTCTGGAGCATTAACCATTATTCAGTTATTGCTGTACTAACAGCCAGTATGATTTAAAGTTTCGCATTCCAGGAACCTCCTAACAAAAAACAACAACTACAAAAAAAAATTGATGATCAGAGGGCTGGAGCACCTCTCCTATGAGGACAGGCTGAGAGAGTTGAGGCTGTTCAGCCTGGAGAAGAGGAGGCTCTGGGGAGACCTTATAGCAGCCTTCCAGTACCTAAAGGGGGCCTACAGGAAAGATGAGGAGAAACTCTTCAGCAGGGCCTGTTGTGAGAGGACAAGGGGTAATGGTTTTAAAACAGAAGGAGGTAGATTCAGACTGGACATAAGGAAAAATTTTTTACACTGAGGGTGGTGGAACACTGGCCCAGGTTGCCCAGAGAGGTGGTGGATGCCCCATCCCTGGAAACATTCAAGGCCAGGTTGGACGGGGCTCTGAGCAACCTGATCTGGTTGGAGATGTCCCTGTTTCTTGCAGGGGGGTTGGACTAGATGGGTTTTGAAGGTCCCTTCCAACCCAAACCATACTGTAATTCTATGAAAGTATTCAAAGTTTCTTAGACTTTGTGAAAGTAGCAAGCCTTTTCTGTTTTTTAAGGACCTCCTAACAGGAGATGGGTGTACTAGGCTCCTAGCCCAGCAGTCCCTGTCTCTCAGCACTGAGCACTTAAGGCTGCACTTACTTGGCTATGTGACTTCCAAGCAGGAGCTGGCCCAGACCATTGCCAAAAGAGCTCAGGTGCATCTCAAGGCCCCCCCTTATTGTTTCTCAAGACTTGCAGACAGTGCTGGCACTAGCCAGGAGAGGACTCAGCATCTCAAGAGGCCACTTCCAATCCCATCTGAAAACTTGGCTGCCTCTGCATAGCGCCCAGCACCAAAGGATCTCCATCCTACCAGAAGCTTCCCACTAAGTGTGTTATGTCTGAATTTGAGCCTGTCAGTTAGGGTTAGCATCAGTTGCAAAGCCATCTTCGCTTCCTGGGCAGCTCTACCTACCATGACCATCACCTATCCAGGTTCTGTTGTCCTCTCCTTTACAGTAAGCACGCTCGTGTGCCTGCCCTGTATGCTGATGTTAGCTGGACTGCTGGAACTGCATCCCCAGAGCGATGTGCAGAGCTTCTCCATGTCCTCACCTCAGAGGGAGAAGCCCAGCCCCAAGCTGTGTCCTCCTCTCCCTGTTTGAAGAAGCAAGAGAGGCAGAGATGCACCCACAAGCTATCCTGTGACTCCGGTCTGTGCTAGCTCTCTCCAATCTGCCCTGCCCGAGGCACTTTTCCCTACCACAGTCTGGCACATCTATTTCAGATCTCAGATGCAGAGGATTGCCACATATCACAGGGAACGAGAAACAGATTCCCACTGGGGAAGCAGGGTCCTAGAGCAGTGTGGCGTCAATGACATGCCCTTGAGGTTCAGAGGAGGAAGACCCGACTGCTTGTTAATCCTGCTTCCCAGCTGGTGATTTCTAGGGATAACCTAGCCAGGGAACTCTAGGGAAAACTTTAAAGGAACTTCTAGTAATGCGCTGTGAGAATAAAATCCCCAGGATTGCAGATCACAGGGAGGCAGCGCCACTCATTGCACGATAAACCACGTGAACCACTGGACACAGACCCAAGGCAACGGGAAACAAGCAGGAGTGTCTCTACGCTTTTCTAGCAGAATCACCTCTCTCTTTCATTGACTGGCATTCCCATCCCTGAAAACATTCAAGACCAGGTTGGATGAGGCTCTCAGCAACCTGATCTGGTTGGAGATGTCCCTGCTCCTTGCAGGGGGGTTGGACTAGTGACCTTTGAAGGTCCCTTCCAACCCTAACCATTCTATGATTCTATGATTAAACCTGTGCTGAGGTGGATTACATGATGCCTCCAAGTCCACCTTTCAGCCCCATTTTCCATGATTCTAGGGTTGTGCTAGGTGCCTTCCATCTTTGAAACGACTGATGTTCACAGGCGTATCACCACCGCATTCCTCTCCCTGGCCTTCTCCAAAACCCTCTTTCCCAGCTTCCCTTGCCAACATGAGCCCTCATCCTGTTCTTTACCTCTCAGCACCGCAGTCTTGAGCTCTTTAGACTTTTCCTGCTACTTTGCCCATTAGCGCTTTTATTAATTCAAAGATGCCTCTTATCTCGGAGAAGAGAAAACACAGCAACCTGGAAGCACAAGGTAAGACCACATGATTGCTCCCCCAGAAGACAAGAATGTGCTCAGCAGCCAGCAAGATGCTGTCTTGCAAAGTCCTGCCACCGAGGGCTAAGAAATGAATGAACAGAACAGTGCTGCACCTTTACACAGGCAGGAAAAAGAGGCAGGGGGAAGGCGAGTCACAAAATCAGAGTCACATTACTCAGCGTGGTCAGCTTGTCATCGCATTTTGTGATCCACCACCTGAGTCACAGGAGTGGAATTAATCTCACTTAAATTCAGACATCTAAGACGTAGAATCTTATGTCTGGCCCTGCAGCTTCAGCTTCTTTTACAGTCTATGATTCATTTGACCTCTCTCAGATACAATTGTAGATTGAATCACACTCTGGTTCTTCCTATTTCTCCGCATCATCAATAAAGGGAGACGATGGTGACTAGTTTGCCTGAAGTCAGACATCTCAATTTTACATGCCAAAATAAGAGCAAAGGAATCCCGCTCTGGGTATTGTCATTTCACCCTAATTGAAGGGCTTAAAACTTTCAAAGCGGGAGGATAATGACAGCTGAATTTGTGGTGAGGCTTTTCATGCCAACATTCAGAGACCGTTTCTCCCCTGCCAGCTTGCTCAGCTTAATTCATGGGAATGTCTAGAAATGAGAACCCCTGCAGCACAGCAAAAACAAGCCAGGCTCTGGCATTTGTGTGAGCAACCAGTTCTTAATTATTTGACTAAGACTAGCATTGTGCAGCAACCATATGTACCAAGGGGTTTGAAGAGGTTTCTTTGCCAAAATGACCCAGGTACAAACCTCCACACGGAAGGCAAGTCTAGTGTTTCCACAGTGTTTTGGGTGTAAGAGCACAATAGAATCATAGAATAGTTAGGGTTGGAAGGGACCTTTAAAAGCCATCTAGTCCAACCCCCCTGCAAGAAGCAGGGACATCTCCAACCAGATCAGGTTGCTCAGAGCCTCATCCAACCTGGCCTTGAATGTTTCCAGGGATGAGGCATCCACCACCTCTCTGGGCAACCTGGGTCAGTGTTCCACCACCCTCATTGTAAAAAAACTTTTCCTAATATCTAATCTAAATCTACCTCCCTCTATTTTAAAACCACTACCCCTCGTCCTGTTACAACAGGCCCTGCTGAAGAGTTTTTCCCCATCTTTCCTGTAGGCCCCCTTTAGGCACTGGAAGGCCACTATCAGGTCTCCCCGGAGCCTTCTCTTCTCCAGGCTGAACAGCCCCAATGCCAAACTGCAACTATTTCTGGGTGTCTGAGGAGTTTATAAGGTGTAACAAATCTACCTTGAGCGTAATTTGGGTCAGGAAGGATCAGAGAGCCAGGAAAGGTGAGCTAATGCTGGTCAACTAGAAGATGTATCACAGGCAAGGTGCAAACCCTCCCATGTTCTGGAGAGGATAGGAGCACGCTGGCAGCAGGAGAGATGGGCAGAATCCCAGGAGAGGGATTTTCTGCATGGAAAGGACACAATTTCCCCGGGAGAAGGCTACAGGGCCAGGCTGCAGAGAGGGTCTCAGAGCCACGAAGATGGAGGCAAAATTACACATCAACCCCTGGGGGTTGGAATCTTGGGGAGATGGGGTTTCTCCTTTCATTAGGAGATGAGTCAATTATGACGAGGAATTAGGACTTTATCATTTCAGCTCCCCACCCCCAGAAGTATTGCTAGCAGAAGGCTCCGAGGCAGAGCAGAGCCAGGAGGGAAGGAAACATCTCGGGCTGTACCCACAGGCTGCACTCAGACCCCGTGGGGCTACGGCAGGGCCAGGAGGAGAGCACTGGGGAAGGAAGTCTTATGGCAAGGTCGGACAGCAGCTGTCTCCAGGAATGAATCCAGGAGCAGCGTCCTCCTGGGATGGGCCAGGAGGATCTTGTGTTGACTGACTGCCCTTCCTGAGTTCGGGAGGAAATTAATCTCCCACCGTGGGCTTAAGTTTATTTTTACATCGCAAGTTAGCCCAAAGGGAAAAAAAAAAATCATAAAAAAATTTTATTCCCTAAAAGGAATCGCAAATTTCACAGCAACCTAAGGAGATTAGTCAAATCCCTGTGACCGTCAGCAGTTTCACTTGGGTCAAAGCCTGGCATAACTCAATCTCTGTGAGAAGAGAGGAGAGGAGCGACGCGGGCTGCCCAGCTCTGCAGGCGGGCCAGCCTCCTAGAAAGGACTCTTCTGGAATATCTGGAGGGAAATATCCCTTTTGCAGTCCCGCAGCAGAGAGGCAAAGACTCAGACTGGCGCGGAGCACAGACAGCAAAAGGGAGCGTTATCTCTTGCAGATACCACAGTGAGACCTTCCAAGCTGGGAAGCAGGAGGGGGACCAATTTCCCAGGCTAGGAGACATCAAAGGCTGTGTGAAACCTTCCGAAAATGCTCACCCTGAATTTCTCATGCATGGGTGGGCATATGGGATAACTCTCCATAGGGTCAGGGAAATGTAGACAGTGGAGAAGCTGAGTTCTGATTCGCCTCTTTCTCTAGGGGAGAAAATGAAGAGAATTTAGCACAAAAGCTAAAAATAAACATGCCACCCGTAGGTTTGGTTTTGCACAAAAATTGGCCCGAGTTAGGTAACCTAGGGCCCTTTTTGGATGAAATCATTTCCATCCCCCCGGCAAACATGTCTGTGTTAATGAGCTCACAGAGGCATCAGCCTTTCAAGCTGTGCATCAAATTTCATCCAGGGGATCAGCGACGTGGAGGAGCTGCGGTACTGCTGCTGCAATGCACTCATTGAGCAGAGAGGTGTTGGAAAAGGAAATTGAGGACAATCTTTTGGATGACTCTAAGGAGAAATAGGGCTTTCAGCTCATACCCCAGAGTTTTAAAAAGATCTGCCTCCTTCTCCGTGTGAGGAAGGACTCTCTTGATAGAAATCCAGTGGAAAGCATTCTGCCCCATTGTGTGAATACACGGTATGGTTTTATACCATTCTATGATTCTATGAAGCCAAATAGAATGAGAAAGTCATAGAATCATCGAATCATAGAATGGTTAGGGTTGGAAGGGACTTTCAAAGGAAGGTCAGGGACCTTCAAAGTCCATGTTGTCTGTTCTCTGCTGCAGAAAGGCAGGAGACTTTTGCAACTTCCCTTTCCCTGCTAAAGTTGGTGATGTCATTTTTAGAAGAAACTAACATTTTTTGCAATTCTTAGCTCTCCTCACAGGAAAATTTGTTCTGTCTTTGTGGCTTCTCTGCTGTTTGAACTCTTCCAGTAGTACCAGCCCTGAGGTTTTCAAAATTATGAGTCAGGAACTGGGAAATCCTTACACTGATTTAGAAACCAAAAGATTAAAAACAAAACTGCAAAAGACACCCCAACCGCAGGGACTTTTGAGTTGCTTCTGGTCTTTGAGCTTTTACGGTCGAGAGTGGAACGGTCCTGTTGCAGCGTTTCCGGGTACCATCACACCTGCTTTTCCATTTGCTGTTTTTTTTCTCTCGTGTTAAGAGCTCTTTGGGGCAGAAAGCATCTTTCTGCCCTGCAAACGTGCAGCATGTAGCACTAGGTGGTCTCCAGGCAGGATGCACCCTCCTGGGCACCGGGAGAATGAGTGCAAATCGTTACCGTCAGCCATTTTACCTACAAAATATATAATCTGCGCAAAAATATTTGAGGGGAAAGCAAGATAGCAGATGGGATAAGGGAAGGCAGACGGCACCGTTGTCCACCACAGCTGCCAGCATTTTCAGTCTTTGGTATTTGCCCCTGACCCGGTGACATTGTGGGAACCCCTGAAAGCCTTGTCTTGATTGGGTTCCCACTTTGATTAGTGTTGTACCAACAAACAGGACAATATTCCCACTCCCAGATAGTTTACAAACTATGGACCTCTGAGGGAGGGCACAAAAGGGGAAACACAGCCCTTGCCTCTACGGGTGGGAAAAGCAGATCCCGTGGAGTGAAGCGACTCAAGGTTCCACAGCACTATGCCATGGAAAGGTCAGAAACGGAGCTGGAGATTCCCAACTGCGTGGTTGACTCAGACACAGGCATGCTCTGCTCAGATCGGGAGCAGCTCCAACCTCTGAAGCCAGGCAGATCTGCTCCAGCTGTCCCTCAGATGTCTCTGCTCTTGGCCCTCTGCAAAGTCAGGTCACTCTGAGCTGGAGTTTGCAGCCCTGCTCCTCGCCCTGCACTTACAAAACACACACAGAGGACACAAGCCCCCATCTGTTTGACCAATTGATCTCTTACTCATTTCCAGGAACTCTGCAAAATTGCCACGCAAAGTGCGTGGCTTTGCCACTTATTTCTGCTGCAGATGACCCCTTCCAGCCCAAAATGTCCCTGATCCTACGACTAAAGCTTACTTTGTTCTTCCTTTAAGGAGTGGGAGCTTGGAGGAAGATGTGAGGAAGCCCGAACACTTCTGCCTGCTCCAACACCCTGACTTCAGAGAGAGAAACGCAAGAGCCACTTAGAGAAGCAAAATCTCCAAAATATTTGATCCAGATGGAGGAGCAGGATCAAAATCACAGTAGCGCCTACTTCTCAGATGTACCTGTGTCAAAGTTGCACTTGATTCTGGACCTACAGAAATAATAATAAAAATACATTCCTCCAACATCAACACGAGGGAATGTCCTTCGCTATTCCTCTAAGACCAGGACGACCAAAAGCATGAGTTGGGATTTGCACTAAGTGGGTTCAGGTCGGGCAGAGGTAATGTGACCCTTTGCTCCTGCTTTTTCACCAATCTGACATTTGTCCTCTCGCATTTCCCCACCCTCCACTCCCCAAAAACCTGGAAATGCAGCTTCCCTAACTGGAAACGTATGTTTTGTAGGAACATTCTCCAGACCACAGGTAAAGCAGGATGAATTTTTTCAGCACAGCTTTAGCAGAAGCTCACGGCTCTTATCCGGCCCCTCCGTGTCTGTATCCCAACAGAGCCCTTCAGCAATCTTCAGCTCTTCTTGACTTCGCCTTTTTGCGGTGTTTGTTTCTTTGCCCTTCTTAAATAAACCATTGGCAGTTACTATGGCAACATGTCTCATTCTTTCTCCCTCCTCCCTAAAAGTCTCTTTCTATTTAACAGGCTTTTAAAAAGACTCTATTTATACTTTCTTTTGTTATCCTGCCCCTGCTCCCTTGCAGTCAGACAAGGGCAGGCACGGAGCAGTGCAGGCAGTAGCCCGTGTTACTAATAATGGCCATCCATAAACACAAGAGCAAGTCGTGAGGATCAAAGCCGTGACCTTCATCAGGAGATGCTCCGCTTCTCAGATGAAGAAAACGGAAACCTGAGACACGGCACACGGCGTGCTCCGGTGGGAAGTGCTGCTAGCGGTGGCCATCCCCACCTTCTCGCTCTCCGGCAGCGCGCTGAGGGGCTGCGAGTCCCCAGAAACAGCCGTCGTGTGAAAAAAACCAGCCCTTCCATCACTGCAGGCAGCTCCCACCTTTCCTCTTTTCCCAGTGTCAGACATTCGTCTACATTACCGGTAATTGGATAAAGAGAAAAATATGAGCTGTGCTCCTTTCTGCTTCCTATTCTGTAAAAGAAAAGCTCCCTTCTTCTCTACCCTTTCTCATTTTAAATCTCAGGGCTATTAGCAAGTGTCAAGGTTTATTTCCTTAAGGTTCATTATAGAATTGAAACACAAAGATTACAATTTATCTCTCCTTAGCTGAAGCAGTAGGTGTCTGAATTTTTACAACGGTAGCTTTTCTCCTATTGTTTTTCAGGCATTTCTGCTAAGAAGAAACAATGGCTCTGAAACAGTCCAAGTACAATTTTGTTCCCTTCTCCATTGAGAGGTTTCACTTGCACGGTCAGACTGGTGCCAGAAACCACATGTTTTTTGGTCATCTTTAGGGTGTTCCAGGAAACATATTGTCGACAGATCTCAATTTTTCAGTAGGAAAAGCAAGTAGAAGAACGACTCCCCAGCCCTCCCTTTCTTTCCTCCACATAAAGGCAGCTTGCAGGACTTTTTTGGTAAAGAATGACCCCAATTTTCTTCTGGCTTGTGATCTCTACAGTCTGGCCATCACAAAAAGCTGCGATGCCCTCAGAGCGACACTCCACGAAGGGTTAAGGTATCTGAAACTACAGACTCAATAAGCAACTCGCAAAAGTGTCCTGTCCCCAGGGTAGGATCAGTGTATGAGAATTTGCTCAGATCATGTAATGTTTGTAACTTGATTTCCTGCCGGAAAGCTTCGGTGGGTGGAGTTTCTGCTGAACTAGAACTATTTCCTTCTCCAGATTGCTTGTGCATGTCCAGTCAAGCTCAACTGAATTAATAGCAACCGGCTCGTTTCCCCCACACACCCCTTCCCATTCATCTCTCACAGTGGAGATATGGGAAGTATGCGATAATCTTGCTGGCAGGGCAAGTGCCTGAGGAGGCGGGATGATCCCACAACCTTGGGCAAGTCCCGTTCTTTCTCTGCACCTCTGGTGCATCTCTTGTTATATTCTGGAGAAAGGATGTCCTCATGACCGGCCTCCTGCCCTACCAATTTCCTACATGACCTTGGGAAAGTCACTTCACCTTCACCTGCCTCCACTTTCCGTGAAATGAAGAGGAAATTAGCAGAAGGCTTGCTCACCCTCCCGCCACCAACAGTTTAAAACCAGGGCCCATGAGAACTGAAAGTAGGAACCTCTCCAGTTTAAGCTTAAAGACCAGTTGCTGCTGTCTCCTGGAAGAGCACAGACCTGCAGTGGATCGCCAGAAGCACTTCTGCAAGGGAAAAACAGCCTTGTTACCTCCCACCCTCCCAAACTGATTCATTCATCTCCTGTCTCTGCCATCCCAGGAACCATGAGTTTCCATCACATCCATCACTGAATGCAATCAAACCTCCTTGGAAAGGCCAGATCCTGCTCCAGGTGCTTGGGTTTTTACCAAAGTTCTAGATTTCAGCCAAGTGGTGTAAGGTAAACCCTAGCAAGATGCTTTCATCCATACTAAGCATCCCCACAGGGATGGATGCATGCCTAGCCAAGTGAGATCCTACAGATCTCAGAGGAAAACAAATCAGAGCTGGGGCCAGAGATCTACCCCACGCACAGCTTCAGGACTCTGCTGGCTTTCAACGGTGCCAGGTCAAGCTATTTGAGGTTCAGCTGGTAACCCAGACACTTCATTAACGAGGTTAAGATGAAAGTGGGCGAGCTCCCTTCCCTCAGCTGATTTTCAGCAGCACCTTTCAAAAATCCTTCCCAGGGTAAACAGCAAAGTCACCCTGATCAAAAGAAATGAAGCACTGTCTTTTTTTTTTTTTTCTCACGGGACCGAGGAGGAAACTCCTCTGAGGCACAGAGACATTTCTGAGTTCCATGTTTCTCACCCTTTTCCAATTGCTCTCTCCCACCAGCCCGTCAGCTGCAGCACTCATCTCTGCCGCATGCCTGGGGCACACCCTCTCCCCTCCGCATCGATGGTATCACGTCCTTAGGATGCGTCTACACTCCCAGGGAGAGCTGGTTACGTAGAATAGTCCTTTCCTTAGGCCTGGCTAAGTCTGGAGGCCTGGGTGTGAGATAGAAAGTAGGCACTGCTCCTTATCATAAAAGGAAGATTATGCAAGTATGTCCTTTAAGGAGGCTTTTTGAATAGGTATGTGGGGTTGGCCGCAGGTAACTTCTGGCAGTGAGCAGGGTTCTTGCAGCATGTACCAGCCCAGGTTTCCAGTGCCAGATGAAGTGGGGCAACCAGCCATCCCCCCACCAACCTCCTTAAACTGCATGAGCAATTCACCTTCTTTCACAAAAAAACCCCAAAAAGGACAAAACTTGAGGACCATAGCATCACTGAAAGAACTGCCACTGGCGGCTAAAAATTCAAAATCTAAAAATCTGTTACTGTTACTTTATCTCCTTTCTGATTGCTGGCTTGCAGGCGTGGGAATGCAATGTGTACGGGTTTGCTTTGTTAACTGCAATCATTTTGCAGACCACCTTCAGGCATGCTGGGGACCACCAGTAGTGCAGGGGACCGCATGTGAAGAAGCCCTGCCCTAGGAGACCCATCCTGCCTTCCCTGATGTGGTTAAAACGCCATTCCACGTTGTGGTGCCTGCAAGGATTTAACCACATTCTCAGCCCAGACAAAAACCCCTGGACTACGCCATCTGTTTGAGAAAGCAAGACTGAGCTTCAGCTGCGTAGGAGGGCAGCACAGGGTAGTGATGTCTTCAGAACCTGCCCATCTCTCTGACATGCAAGTGCAACCACGTAGTCTCCAGGCCCAGCTCCTTCTGTTCTGAAGTCTTTTTTTTTTGGCTATTAATACCTGGGGGAATCTGTGAAGTAGGCAAACAAGGTTTTGATGAGTGTGGGAAAAAGAAAGGCGTTACCACGTATGAGTGAACTTCAGTTTCGCTCATGTGCTGAATTAGTCAGTGCCTTCGAGTGAACTCCAAGTGCTGGTCCAGCTACTAAATGACTCCTTTTGAAGAGGTAAACTCTCCACTTTGAGCCTCTCCTGGAGGAAAAGCTAACTTAAAAAACAAAATAAAATCTGAATCAGAAGTACTGCATAAGTTTTTGGGTTTTTTTTTTACTTTCTTATCTCTCCCCAAAAGAAAAAGTATCCACTAGTCCATGCACAGCATCTTCTAGGACCTCTGCAAGCTGGAGAAAGCCAAGTGGCTTGTAGTGCAGGTGAACATGATGTCTATGTCAGGACTGGTGACTGGAAATTTCATCCAGATGTTGAAGTTCCAGAGAAACATGATGTGACAACTGCTTCACCAAAGGATCAGAAGTACCTGGGGCAAGAGAGTCAAGACACAATCTCCAATGGCTGAGAAACTCGGTGGAGGACTTGGTTGGTTTAAACAGTCGGTGGATGGGAAGGAGGCATCAGTGCCAGAATGTTAACACTGACATATCAAGAATTCTTGTTTCACTTCCCACCCTGGAGGAATGGTTCTCCCTGCAACCCTTCCAGCCCAGAATGATCACTTTTTCTGCTGCTTCTCTCTCTAACACAGCAGCTGTGAGAAGCATTGTCCGCAGGTGGCAAAAAGCAGAGTAATTTTTTCCATCAGTTCGGTGTTAATGGTGTCCTGGCTTGAAGAAAGCTGCATTTGGCTGAAATGGAAATGACAGACAGGAGCAGAGGAAAAAAAGATGACAGAAACTCAGACAAAGCAGGTGTACAGATTGCATTTCCATCCTTTCAGCAAACGCGGAGGCTGCGTGGGCTTGATCCAGGAAAGTGTCCCAGCTGTAATACAAGCACTTTAACAAGCTCGCATTAAAACACGGCCCGGCTTTCCACTAACGCTAAGGTAAATACAGCCCCCTGGGATTAGCATCTGTGCAGAGGTTACAGTCCTTCCACATTGCTTTTCGGTGCATTACACTGAAAAATATGTTCAAGAAGGCGAACATCCACAGGAGATTGTCGATATTTGTGCTGAAAATCCATTCAAATTCAGGAAATTACAGCTAACATGAAGCCTACTTGATCCTCTTAAGGCAGTGACCTGATTGTAGAAACATTTCTCTCTGCCTGTTTCTCTAAAATACAGAGAAGTGAGGCAGGGCTTGACTGAAGATGTATTCAGGCTTGCCAGGAGACCCCAAGGTGTTCCTCAGCTGCATTGCGTATTCATTTTTAATGCCTCCATTTTCCCTTCAGCTTACAACGGACAGAAGTTCCCCAAAACTGGTATGAATTTACACCCTTGGCTGAGAAGCTACACTCTCGGGCACAGCAAGGCTTCAGCAAGGCTTGATCCCATGCAAGGGGGATCAAGCTGGGTTTGACAGCACTTCTGAGGCAACACGGTGGAGGCTCACGCCGTCGCCCCTTTTTCTTCTGCCAGAGCCTTCAAGCTGAGATTGTGCTGGAGCGCTAGAATTTGCCATGTGACGTTCCGAATGGGAAGCAAGGAACAGCTCGCCAACCACCGCTCTCAGGTTCTCAGCTAAACAAAACCAGATTACTGGCGGTTAACAGAAAGGCGGGTCTATCATCTTCACAAACAGTAAAGGACGCAGAAAAAAAATGTATTCCCTCAGAACCAAATCGTGCCTGGGAATCCCCATGGAAGGAAAAGGGGTCATGCTGTTTTAACAAGAAAGGATTTGACCAAAACCACCCCACCAGCTAGAGCAGCTGCAAAGTTGTTTTTCTTTGTGCTAGATTTTTTGTTTGTTTCAGTTTTCAATTTCTTGCTTTTAAAGAAAGCTCTCGCAGGCAGGTTTCTCGGTCGGTCCTACCATCTGCAGCAGTAGCAGGAGGACTTCTGCCCTCCAGAGCTTTCGCTAAGCTTTGCCAGACTGCTGCCAGCACTACCAAAAGTCACGCTCTGAGTATTTCACTAAAAACATTGATGTGAATAACAGATAATTTTCTCACTTAGAAAAAGTAGCAGGGAGTCAAAGAGCAAAACCTAAATGTCAATAGCAAGGGAAGTAACAGTTTTCTTTCTGTTTTCGGCAGATGTCTATTGCAAGGTCCGAATTTGCTGATGTCTCACCAAGGTTATGCCTCTGCCTCGAAGGGGGAATGGGAAGGAGAGAGCGAGGTGTGCCGATGGATATCCCTTTTATCCAGCTGCCTGTTTTCAAACTTGCAGAACCCACATGTCTCTAATATCCTTTGAAATTGGTCAAGAGATTCTAAAGTTTCAGCAAAGGATCCCTTTTAGATATTTACACATGTACCCTGGAGTTGCATAAGATTCCCATCCCGGAAAACATTCAAGGCCAGGTTGGAGGGGGCTCTGAGCAACCTGATCTGGTTGGAGATGTCCCTGCTCCTTGCAGGGGGCTTGGACTGGATGACCTTTGAAGGTCCCTTCCAACCCAAACCATTCTATGATTCTAAGATTCATTGCACTAAGAAAACTTGGTAAAATTGACTTGTTTCCTTTACTATTTTTTTTTTGTATGATGCATTAAGAAATTCTGAACCTTCTCTTTCCTTGTTTTCCTCTTTTTTTCTATTGGAAACACTCACTACGCCAAGTCAGCCTTTCTCGAGTTCTGCTGGAGGACTTGCTGTAGGTTGCGACAGGCCCTCAACCAAAAAGGAGGTCTCCTGGCACTTTTAACAAAGTATGTTCTCAGAAACATAGAATCATAGAACAGTTTGGGTTGGAAGGGACCTTTAAAGGTCATCTAGTCCAATCCCCCTGCAAGGAGCAGGGACATCTCCAACCACATCAGGTTGCTCACAGCCCCGTCCAACCTGGCCTGGAATGTTTCCAGGGATGGGGCATCCACCACCTCTCTGGGCAACCTGGGACAGTGTTCCACCACCCTCAGTGTAAAAAACTTATTTCTTGTATCTAGTCTAAATCTACCTCCCTCTATTTTAAAACCATTACCCCTCGTCCTGTCACAACAGGACCTGCTAAAGGGTTTCTCCCCATCTTTCCTGTAGGCCCCCTTGAGGCACTGGAAGGCCGCTATCAGGTCTCCCCAGAGCCTCCTCTTCTCCAGGCTGAACAGCCCCAACTCTCAGAT
>JAAGAY010134140.1:0-21850 GCA_011801015.1 Ardeotis arabs | reverse complement strand
GGGTCAAAGCACTCATCGGACAGCCCTTAGCCTGTCACCATGCCCCCCTGCGCCCCAGCCCCCCAAACCTGGCTGCCCAGCACTGCTGTGGGCTGGGTGCCAGCCCTTCCCTTGCAGCCGGGGTCCCTGCTCTGCCCCAGCACCCATCCACCCACTCCCCTGGCAGCTGGCACCAGCCCTCAGCCCTGCGCCCCCCAGCCCTCCGGCCGGCATGTCCCTCCCTTCCCAGGACCTCTTGCCCGTAGGCCGGGCTGGCCCAGGGCACAGCCACGCGTGCTTACATGTTATTATTTTTTTTTTTCCCCGGAGCTTGGCAGGCTCCTTCCCACGGCGCTGCTGGCTGACTGGGCAGGATCCCACACCATTGGGACAGCAATGCCTGCCCGCGGCTCGCCAGGTCCTGTCGCGCTGCCTGCCACGTCAAGGACACAGCGCAGACGGGTGCAGGACAGCCCTCAGCCCCAACCCAGGGCCGGCCCCAGTGCCACCGGCACTGCAACTCGGTGCTCCCACCCCTGCTTAACCCTGCCTCGCACCTCACTCTGCCCCGGGACCCCCGTCTGCAAGCAGGATGCTGCTGGGGTCACCTCGCTGCTGTGGCCACCTCGCTGCTGTGGCCACCTCGCTGCTGTGGCCCCGGCACAGGGATGCCCCATGCTCTGGCTTTTCCCAGCGCCTCTCTTCCTCCTGGAGCAGACAGCTGTCCCTCCTGCCCCTGGGAACCTGCCCTGGGGCCCCCTGCCCCAGGAGGGTGGCATCACCATGCTGCAAGTTTGCCCGGGTAAGGAGGGCAGGGTGCCAGCAGCCAGCGCCACAACTGCCGCCCCTTGCTTTCTCTCCCCCACACAGCAGGGCAAAGCTCTGAACCCTCCATGCAGCCACAGGACCGGAAAGCCCCAGGTCCTGGCTGGGGTCCCAGACCTCTGTCTCCCCTGGTTGGGGTCCCAAATCTCTGTATCTCCCAGGGAGGGGGGAGCGAGGTGATGGGTGATGGCTCTGGGAGCCATCAGGGTGACCTTGCAGCCAAAATGGGGGGGCAAGTTCTTGTCTTGGCAGAGGGGCACTTGGAGCCAGACCCCCTTCCTGGTACCTAGGGGAACAAGGCACAGCAGGGCCAGCACTTGCTCCTCTCACCCCCTGCCCCTTACCTGAAGGACTCAGCTCTCCTGGTGCCAGATGATGCTGCCTGCAGCCTCCTCGCTGCCTGCTGCCAAGCGGGGGTTCGGGGTTTCCTGCAGTGGCAGAACTGGGGCGTGGAGGCCCCGCTGGCCTGCGGGCTGTGCAGCCGGAGTGGGTTTTGGAGCCCTGGCGCTGGCTGGGGCCGGCTGAGCACGGCTGCCGCTGGCTCAGCAGGTGCAGGCTGCCTGCACGGGCGGATTAGTAGAGGAGATGGGGGGGGGGGAAGTGGCTTCTGCCATAGGAGCTGCAAGCGGGATTCGTCAGCGGGTTGCAGCGGGGCCGAGCGCCAGCAAGGGGAAGGAGAGAAGGGAGGCTGCGGGCAGGCAGCCACCCTTGGGAGACAAAGCAGCCCATAGAAGGGGGGCAGCATGGGGCTCCGAAAGCAGTGCTGCGGGTGCCAGCATCGTCCCCTGGGATGGGGGCACCTCTCTGGTGGTGCATGTCACCCCACACTGCTGTGCTGGACTCTGGCTATGGCAGGATGCTTGCGGAGGGGCTCGCCGTGGGTCAGTATCAGATCTCTGGGGACGAGGAGGGGGCCCTCAGCAGAGCACCCTGCACCGGGCCCCTCCGCCGGGCCCCTCAGCCGCTCAGGAATGAACTGGCGCCTGCCCACCGGCTGCTCTCCTGCTATGTGTGGCCGGAGCCATGAACGCCGTGCCTCGGCCTCTTCCCTGGCCTGGCCAGGGCTGGCCCCCTCCCAGGGCATCCCCCCCCGCAACCCCAGCCTCAGCTGCCCTCTCGCCTCTTCCCATTAAGGCAGGGCAGGCAGCCGAGCTTCAGTGCCGGAGCCAAGAGCGATAGAGCCAAGCGGAGGGTGGGGAGCACAAAAAGTGCACCCACCCCCCCCTCAGAAGGACCCCTGGCCAGCATTTCCTCCCACTCCTCATTGGGAGCACCCCCTCTGCGGGGGACGCTGGCATGCTCACCTCCACCTTGCTGCTGGTCCCCAGCCTGGGGGGACAGCGCGGTGGGGAGACAGCCGTGTGCCCACATTTCTCCTCTCCCCGCCCTTGCTGCAGAGTTGGGCTGCAGCCAGCGCTTCTATTTTAAGCCCCACAACACGTATGAGGAGGCGAGGGGTGCGCGTGGCCCAGCCTCACAGCCTGTCGAGGAGAGGCCTCGCTACCCAAGGCTCTGAAAACTTCCCCATCTCTCCCAGGGGCTGGTGCGTGCTCGGGGGGCAGGTTGGACGAGCTGCTCTTCCCCCTTCCCAGTGCAGGCAGGAACTGGGGCAGCTGAAGCCAGTGCAGCCCGGTGAAGTTATTGCAAAATATCCGGGACATAGGAAGCCCTGGGGGTCTGGCCACACGTTCTTGGCTCCCTCCACGGTACACAGCATCCACCTGCCGTGACCTGGGCCAGCGGCCATTCTGCAGGAGCGGAGGGCTGGGCAGGCCTGGCAGGGCTGCGTGGGCGGCAGGATTTGGTCTGCAGGCAGCAGCTTCCCCACCGAGCTCCAGCAGCAGGGAGAAGGGGCTTGGGTGCCCCATGGGATGAGCTGGGCTGGGTGCAGGCACAGGACAACCACAGGACAAAGCATCTTTGTGAGAGGCACCAGACAGCTCAGGCTTCTCCCCGAGCAGGACCCAACGCTGCTGTTGGGACCCCAACACTGCTGTGGGGACCCCAACACTGCTGCGGGGACCCCAACACTCCCCATCTGAAGCTCCCCTTATCCCTCAGCAGAGACCACCTTGCCCTCTGCTCCTGCACCAGTGGGTACAGCTGGAGGAAGAAGCTCCCAGACTAAGCGTCTGTTTGTTTTTAATAAAAACATCCACCCCCTCCATCCTTGCTTGTGCTGCGTGTCGGCAGGAGGCCTGGGGAGCCGGCGGCACCCGGGCAGAGCACCCAGAGAGTGGGCAGGAGGGGTGCTCAGCACCGGGCAGAGGCCAGGGGCTGTGGTGGCTGGGGTGCGGTGCAGCCCCAGGGCTGGCTGGAGTGGAGCCGCTTGCTGCAGCCTCTCTTCCCCAGGAAGGCGGCGAGCGGTGAGCTGGTGCTGGCAGCGGACACCATGCCAGGATGGCACCCAAGAGGAGGATAAAAGGCAGGCTGGGGCTTTTCTCCCCCTCGGCTGGGGCTCACTCCTTCTTCCCAAAGAACTTCTTGAAGACGGATTTGTTCTTGGGGCGAGGGGGGCCAGGGGTCTTCTCCCCCAGCGTGTCCCGCGGGCTCCCCGGCCGGGCCACGAAGGAGTGGCAGCGTGCTCGGGGCACAGCTGGCGCTTGCTCCCCGATGTACAGTGTGACAGAGTAGCTACTCCCAGCCTCCACCGGCTCCTTGGGCACGGCCACCGGCGTGATCTTCTGGTAGGTGGCTGTGAGAGGGAGTAGTCAACAGGGTGGGCAGCGTGCCAGCAGGCACTGCCAGCCCCCCAGAGCCCTCCCCTTATGGGGGGCTGCAGCCTAGGGCACAGGAATGTGGGAGCAGGTGGGTGCTGGAGCAGCACTGCACCTGCCTTGGGGTGTCTTTGGGGACAGGGGTGCCACCTCCTGGCAGTGACAGCCAAACCAGGGCCATACCTGAGGTGAAGGAGTAGGATCTCCTCTTGTTGGCCACCAGCCCATAGTCATCCTCTTGGCAGCTGTTGTCCCACAGCCCCGGTGACCCTCGGGGTGGCCACTGCTGCTCTCTGTGCCCGGCCCCACGAGCATCCTCTGAAGCGGAATGGAGACATGTCACAAGGCAAGGCCACCACTGGACATCCCTGTGTCAGCCCCAAGAGGACAGGGAAACGCGTGGTTATCCCAGTACCCCAGGAAGTGAAGGGATGTAACTGATCCTTCCCCCAACCCTGTTCCTGCGCAAGTGACCCTGGGACTCCTAGCCCAGACCCCACCGAGTTCAAGACTGACAGACAGCCTCCAGCTTCCCCCAGCCAGCTCCTTTGCACCTCTCTGGGCTGTGGAGAGGAGTTGGGGGACAGCAGGAGCCCAGCCAGGCAGGAAAGTCACCTGCTGCTGCTACAGCCCCATCGGCTGGGCCATCCTGGCTGCCCAGAGGCCGCTGTGGTCGGGTGTTTGAGCGGGGTAGCACCATGATCTCCTGGCTCTTGGTGGTTGTGACCTGATGATGTCCCTGGA
The DNA here is from genome assembly GCA_011801015.1 of Ardeotis arabs. Taxonomy (NCBI): domain Eukaryota; kingdom Metazoa; phylum Chordata; class Aves; order Otidiformes; family Otididae; genus Ardeotis; species Ardeotis arabs. The sequence goes on along the minus strand of JAAGAY010134140.1, from coordinate 17,585 downwards.
GGTGGGAGCTCCCAGGGCTGGAGACCTTGCTGAAACTGGAAAACAGCAGAGATTTAGTAAACCAGATCGACCCACCGATGCCCTGCACCATGCACTGGCAAATGTGGGAGAGGGTTGTAATAACGAGACCTGGCTGGCTGGCTCTTGGCTACTCACCCCCCAGCACCGCTGGTGCCTTCAACACGTTGTGCCGCTGCCTGGAAGTAATCCACTTCGGGGAAACCTGGGGACACAGCAAAAAACCTGCAGGGTGCTGGCAGCGCACAGGACTGTCCCGTGGAGCCAGCCCTCGCTCCAGCCGTCTGAGCGTCCGGATGCCCACGCTGCAGGGCTGGCCCCTCCGACCTCCTGCTCTAACGCCCGCTCTCGGTCCTGCCAGCCAGCCTAGGATTTCATGGCAGGGTCTGAGCCCCCTTGGGTATGGGTACAGCAGTGGGAAGATCTCTGTATTACAGATCTCTTTGCCTGGAGGGCAGGCAACGGGCTTCCAGGCCCCGCAGAGGAGATGGAGGAAGACAGAGGCGTAATTATAATTTTCCTGACACTGGCTTTTTTGCTGCCGAGGCTCCACTGACGTCAGTTGTGCTATTCCTGATTTATAACTGTGTATGTGGTGTGAAAACAAAGCCTCCAAATCCTGCCTGGCAGAGAACTGCTGTTCTCGAGGCAGGTTAGGAGGATGCATAAATCAGGGACAATGCAGTGCTCTTTCTCTTCTGAACTCCCCCGCCCCGTGTATCATAGGGCTCAGCAGGGGCTGCACACCCGTGGTACTTGAATATGCCCGGGCCCCGGCTTCGCCAGCAAGGGCTGCTCACCTGAGTTTTGTTGCAGCTTGGAGACCCATTCGTTCATGAGGGGCTGGGAGGGGGCCCTCAGGAGGTACTCAGAGCCATCCCGCAGCCTGTGAGGAGGAGAGAACAAGTCAGCAATGAGACAGACACGGGGTGCAGATACCACAGCCCCCACCAGCCTGGGAAAGAAGGGAAGCAGATGAGAAGGAAATCTTCATCTAGGCATCAGACAGAGCTGGCCCTGGCTAGGGGTGTTGGCGTGCATCCGTCCCAGCAGTGCAAAGCTCCTTTCAACTTCATGGGGGGCTGTGGCTATGAGACCCCGGCTGCCCTGGGTTGGGGTGACTCACTGTAGCCTGAAGCAGTTGGTTTTCTTGGTGTATTCGGCATCTGGGGTGCAGACTGCCCCGGAGAGATTCAGGGGAAGGGCCACCACGGAGCTCTGCAGCACAGGGAACAGCAAGAGCAACAGCGGGGTTGGCAGGCGCCGGCCTCCCCAGCTGCAGGGGTGCAAGGAAGGGCACCTCACTGCCAGCCCCCCTCGGGTGTCCCCCTTCTCTCCCCCAGCACACCTTGAGGCTGTCCCTGCGGTCCTGGTAGAAGCACAGTGTCTGCCTCATCAGCACGGCGTGGAAAAGGCCCCAGGCCCGGCAGTTGGCCTGCGGGATGCGAGCAGGGGACAGGGTGTGGGTTTGGGAGAAGACAAGGGGTCCTCTGCTACTCAAAATGCCCCCCAGCCCCGGTGGGCTCTGCCCTCCCAGGACGGCCAGCAGCCCTGTCATGGTGGTGCCAGGAACATCCCTGGCTGCACTCTTGTCCCGAAATCTGGACGCCCCCCACCATGCCCCAGCACCCCAGTCCTGAAGGAGCCCTGCAGCCATGCCCGTACCTTCCTCCCTCCTGTCTGCAACACGTGCTTCCTTTCCAGTGTCCCCTCCATCATCTGAAACTCCGTTTTACCTGGGGGGGCCTGCAAGGGGACAGGGGGTGAGCGAAGTAGCTGGTGGTGACCCCTAAATTCAGTACCTAGCTCCTCCCCCTCCACCTCCCAGCTGGAACAAAGGGGCCACCCGAGTCGAGGGGTCCCCAAGCACAGGTCACGTTTGCTGGAGCGAGTAACCCAGCTGCTTCCTGGGGTGGCCCCCAACCCCCTGATGGACCCTGAGGAAGACCTGCAGCTCTCACCTTGCTGCCCTCTCTCTCCTCTTCCCCATGCCTCCGCCGATCCCAGGTGCCGGGGACATCCAAAGGGGCTTTGGGCACCAGCTCCTCCGTATGGGGGGACGCCCCGTGCCCGCTGGGGCTGCCACCACTGCTGTGCCCCACGCTGGGGCTCTTCTCTCCTGAAGGGCTGCGGAGCAGCTGGGCGGCGGTGGGAAGGGTGAACTTGGCCACTAGCACATTGTTGGCTGATGAGAGGATGAGGGGCCCGCCAGTGGTGGCTTCGGGGCTGGGCAGGCTGCTGGCCCCGCTCCCCAGCTGGCGGCGGGCACGGCTGCCTGCTTGCGGGCTGGGTGCCTGCTGCTCGCCCGCTCCATCCCAGATGGCCTGCAGCTCCTCCTCCTCTTCCTCAAACTGCCCGTGAGCAGGGTGGCAAACCTCCTCGGTGCCTGACACAGGGCTTGGGGGCTGCGGGGACCCCAGCGCCCACTCGAAGACGGAGAGCTGGGTGGGGGCGGCAGGGGAAGCTGGGGACCCTCGGGGCTGGGTGCTGCTGGCTGGGTGCTGTGCGGCGCGGGCAGTGCCAGAGACCGCTCCTGCCCGGACTGGGATGCCAGCAGGGGATGGCCCGAGCTCCGGCCGAGCGGCTTCGCAATGCCTGGCCCTGCCAGCGGTGCCGGGGCTGCCATCCTGGCCCAGTCGGGCGGCCAGCTCGTCCCTCTCCTGGCCGACCTGCTCGTGCAGCACGCCAACATGGGACGGCCGGCTCGGCTTGAAGTCCAGGTCTTTGCCACTGCTGCCAGGGTGCCGTGGGCTCCACTGCTCCTCCCCGGCACGGTGGGCCCTTTGCCGGCTGTAGCTGGGGTTGAAGCTCACCTCCTCAAACCACGTTCCTTGCTCGCTCTTGAGGGACGTCTCCAGCCCTTCATCAGGCCCCTGGGGACTGTGCCCATCTACATCTACCTCCTCCTGCCCTCCAGCCCCACATGTGCCTGTGGGCACCCGTGGCCTCACCCCCTCACCCTGCCTCTGCTCCTGCCCTCCTGCCTCCTTCCACTGCACCGCAGCCCCTTGGTGGCACCCCAGAACTGCCACGTCCCGGGGCAGCTCCAGGCTGAGCACGGAGCCCAGGGAAAGGTGGGGGCACATGGTTTTTGGGTTGGTGAGGCGAGCATCTCGAGTGGCCACCCCACACTCAGCATCGATGTCCCGCACCAGTGGGTTCCTGACGTAGAGCAGCAGCTCCCCGAGTGGGGGTCCAGCAGCGGCCGCCCCCAGCCCCACTTTTCTCCGGCCGCACTTCTGCGGCCACGTGTTGCTGGGGCCGTGGCGCTCCTCGGGCACGGGCTGCAGGGAGCTGGCGCCCATGATGCCCTGCAGCGTCAGCAGCCGGGCCTGCTCGGCCCTCACCCGCTCCCGCCGCTGCAGGCTGTTGAAGAGGGAGCCGGCCCCAGCCTTGGGCAGGGTGTGGGAGGCAGCCGGTGTCCCACTGCTGGATGCCGGAGGGCAGTGGGTGATGGCGGGTGGCCGCTTCACGCTGGAGGGTTTCCCAGCCTCCACCTGCACCTAGGGACATAGAGAAGGAGGGATGGGTGACCCCCATGACCAGAGCCTCCATCACCCCGCGCCAACCACCCTCTTTCCATGCTGTGCCTGGGCAAGCACAGAGCCGGTGGCGGGGTAGGCAGCCCTCAGCCCCCAAGGGCTGCTCCCACCTTGGCGCAGGCAGCGAAGAGGCAGACAGGGGTTCTGCCAAAGTCGCCTACCGTCCCCCTCTGCCCATGATGGAGACTCCCAGGTGTGGTCCAGCGGGGGCTGCTTGTGCCATACGGCTCTCCTCCAGCACCACTGCACTCCAAGTCACCACTTTTGGGTGGCTACTGAGACAGCAGTCACTGCTGCCCATCCCTGCCACCCCTGCGTGCCCCCAAGTAGCAGAGCATGCGGATGCAAGGGCAGGGGCTGAGCACAGCCCCTTCCCCTTCCCTTTCCCTCAGTCTCCCCAGCCCAGCCACAGCCCCTTCTCCTGGGTTTCTGCAGCTGCCAGGATGAAAGCAAAAAGGGCTTTGCCTGCAGGAGCTGGAGCAGCATCCCTCTGCACCCCTTAGGCTGGAGGGTGCTTGTTACCAAAACCCTCCTGGCAGCCCAGCAGCCCCTCACCCTGTGTTGATGCCCCCCAGCCCCCTGCCCTCTCCCTTGGGCTACCCAGCCTGGCTGTGTGGGGGGCCCGGCCGCGGCTGCCCTGGGGGCTCTTCGCACACAGCCCTTTGCACAGGGTCTGAAGCAACAAACAGATGCAAACTCCAGCAAAATACTGGGCTCCCAGCCCCAGGGTTACAAGCCATGCAACCCAGAGTGAGCCCCCCTCAAAACGTGCACCCTCACACAGCCCCATCCACCCTTGACCCCTTCAGTCGGCTGCACAAGGGGCTGCTGCTGCCCCCTCAGTGATGGAAGGGGGACCCTCTCCTGTGGCCACCAAAACTACTTAACTTGGGTGGCCAAACTGCAGCCAGCCCCATCTGAGCCCCCTCCTTGCATGCCCCAGCACCCACACTCCAGAGCCCATGGCACTTGGGAGGGTTTCCCCTCTCCTGAGGGTCCACCACCAGCAGGGCATGGTGGCACAGTCAGGTGGGTTGGTAGCAGGTGGGTTCACGCCATGCAGCCACTCTGCCCGGCATGCAGCCTCCCTCGGGGACGTTACCTCTTCCACCAGCTGGCGAGGCGGCTTTCTCTTTCTCTTTAAACTACCCCAAGTGTTTCCTAAAAGCCCCTGGCAACGCTTCCAAAAGGTTTTACAGCTCGAGGGTTTAGTGGCAGGGAGCTGAGCGGGCGAGAGAGAGAGACAGAGAGCTGAGGGCAGAGCAGGTGAGGAGAGCGCAGGCAAAAGGGAGTGGCTAAAGCTGGTCCCCAGCCCTTGGGCATCACTCGGCATCAGCACAGCCAAAGGTTCCTCTCCTGAGACTGATACAGCCCCAGCAGCTCACTTGGAAACAGCCTGAGGGAGTCCCACTGTGGGGTTTACCCTGCAGCCCTCAAAGCCCCCTGGTCTGCACGGGGGCACAGCTCTGGGGAGCTGCCCTGGCTGCACGGCAGTGGCCGGCCCTGGGACAGGCGCTGGGTGCTTGCCCATGGTTCTGCCAAAGCTGCCTACCGTCCCCCACGTACCATCCGCAGTGTGTCCTCCTCCGGCCACTCGCCACCAGCCACCTTCTTCTTCTCGCCCTTCTTGCCGATGCTGAGGATGAGGTTGACCGTCCCCCCCAGCCCACTGGGGCCCTGCGGCGGCAGCAGCAGTGTGGAGGTTTCGGCAGGATCCCAGACGCCAGCCTCCTCAGGCGGTTCCATGCTGCTGGGCTCCCTCCAACTCCGCTCCGCTCCCCGTGGGTCATTTGAGAGGGGTGATGCCGGTGGGGAGATGGTCATTCCCGCTGGCACTCGTGGCTCTGATCCTTGCACGGGCTCGGGGAGGGAGCAGGGCATGAGCCCTGCTGGGCTGCGGATGCTCTCCAGATGGGGCCGAGCACAGGGGGCATGCTGCTCCTGGGGAGTGGGGCAAGAGAGGGAACATGGAGGAAGGGCTGCTGGGGCTGCGCGCTTTCTCAGGACAGTCTTCCCTTTGCCTTGCCCATCCTGCCTGTGCCCTATAGAGTCCCAGGGCACATCCCTCCCCTAATTCTGCACCACCCGCTCCGTCCAGTGCCTCTGCAGGAGCTCAGTCTTGAGGCCAGTCCCACTCCTTGATGGTCTCAGCACAGCTGAGTACTCACTTGGCTGGTGGGGGATGCGCCCAGGGGGCTCTCCATGTCCCTTCTGTCCTCCTGCTTGCTCCCCGGGTCCCGTTGGTGCCTCTGTGCTCGCCAGCGCACCAGCACCCAGCCCAGCATGCTCTGCAGCTCCTCCAAGCGCTCCTTGATCTGAGGGGAGGAGAGATGCTGGGCAGCCTGCAACGACCCCTGGCTCAGGGACACTGGCCCTACCAGGACACCTTGCTATGGAAGGAGATCGGGGGGTTTTCGGCAGTGAGACAGGGTCAGTGGTGTCACCTGAGGTTTCAGCATCCATTGCTGGGTGAAACCTCTTCCTGCCCTGAGCAGACCTGGAGATGCATGGCTGGCCCCGTACCGCTCACTGGGGCTCTGCACCCGCACCTCCCTCTCTCCTCCAGCCACTCTCCCCAGAGGATTTCAGGGGGTCCAAAGGTGGCTCCCCCTGTTCCTTGTCCTTACCATTGCACTCAGGTAGTGCTCCTCAGACACCAGCTGCTGCCCCGCTGCCGCCAGCGCTTCAAACTCTTTGAGCTTCCCTTCGATTCTCCTCTCCAGCTCCTCACATGGAGTCTCAGGGAGGCCGTGGCTGCTTGGGCTTTCGGAGAAGATCTGAGCCCGCGTGTCCTCCGTCCAGGAGCTGTGGGCATGTAAAGGATGGGCTGAGGAATGACCCGGCCCCTCCTCCCCACACAGGGAAGCCATGCACAGGGATGGCTGGAAGCAGCTCCCTGGGGTAGTGACAAATTTGGCGGGCCAGAGCAGGATGCCATGGGGCTGCCCCACAGCAGGCAGCCCTGGCGCAGCACATCATTCCAGGCGCCCCGTGATCCTGCCTGACCACAGCTTTGGCACTGCCCGCGTACTCGCCAGCAGCCTATGCCCTTGCAATGTCGTGCTCTCACTGGCTCCCCCCAGCCGCCGCAAAAGCAACCCCAATGGCTCATCGCCACTTACATCATGGCTAAGTAATCCTTGAAGAAGTGCCGCAGCCGGCCAGCCTGCTGCACACGGGCTCGGGTCTCCTGCAGCAGCTTTCGCAGCCCTGCCCAGGCCCGCAGCATCTCCTGCACCTCCTGGCTGACGGGGCACAGCCGAGTGGGGCACAGCTCTTGCAAGCGGGCAGCTGCCCTCTCCAGCTCTTCCAGCCGCCCCTGCAGGGTCTCCGACACCACACGCTAAAGGCAGAAAAGATTCAGGATGCATCCAACCCCTCCACGACCAGGCTGGGCTCCTCTGCATCCCATCCCAGGATGAAGGGATGGAGGAGAGGATGCATGGATGGAGGGGATGATGCAAGGAGGGGGCAGAGCCACCCTTGGCAGATGGGCAGAGCGGAGTGCTGCCTGGTTTCCTCACTCTGGTCGCACGAGTCCCCTCCCAACAGAAAGATGACTGAGGTACTGGCAAGCCAGGGGCTGGCACATGGGAGCTGATGCAAGCTCTCTCCCTTTGCCTGGCCTGCGCTGGCGGAGGGGAGCAGAGCAGGGCAGGGCTCAGCTCCGCTGGAAAATTCCAGCCCAGCCTGCCACAGCGTGCCAAGGCTTACGACACCTATATTCCCAAGGGCCAGCGCCTCCCCGGGACAGCTCCAGCCAGCCAGGATGCCTCCCCGCCATGGGCATGGCCAGGCACGGCACTCCATGGATCTCACCTCCATCTCCTGCTGCTGGCTCAGCAAGCCCTGCAGCCCCTGGAGGTCCTTCTCACTCTTCACCGCGGTGAAGCCGTTCTCTGCTTGGGCAGTGTCACGAGCCAGTGCCTCGGCTCTGCATCGAAGGGCCTCCAGGTGCGGGGACACCTCTGCCACCTGGATGGGTGAGGGGGAGAAGAGAGATGAGCCCCAGTGTGGGACCCCTTATGTCACCACTCACCACGCAGCCCCAGCCCACCCCAGCCTAGGGGCCACACGCCTGCAAAAGGGCAGGGAGCACCAGCCATGGAAGGGATGGGGATACCAGCCTCACACAGAGCAGTCTCCATGTATTCCAACACCCTTGTGTCCCACTGGGACCAGCTGAGGCGCATGCCCTGTCCCAACTAGCCGGCACGTCCAGCTGCAGGTGGCCCACCCAGCTGCATCCCCAGATCTCCCGCCTCCATCTCCTACCAGGCGCTCCAGGCTCTCCGTCTCCGCTGCCACCTCCATGACCCGCTCACGCTCTTTCGCCGCATCGTTCAACATCTCCACAGCCTCCTGCAGCTCTCCCAAGGGGCGGCTCATGTCCTCGCTGCTCAGTGGCTGCCCAGTTCGGGCTGAGAGCAGGGGAAAAGACTCCTGCGAGCCACAACGCCCGCTCCCTGGCTGAAGCCAACAGAGACACCGGGCGTGAAGGAGATGGGGAGTGACCCCTCAGGCAGCTGGACTGGAGGGGGACATTCGTGGGGGTCCCGCTGCCAGCCACAGACCAACCCTTGGGCTGGTCCCAGGTGCTGAGCAATCCCAACGGATGCCTGGCCCCACTACTCACCGCTGCAGGTCCCTGCCGGCTCCGTGCCTCCTCCTCTTGCAGGTCCTGCAGGAACTCAGACAGCACCAGGGAGTCACGCAGGTCTGCCGCCCGGCGCCGCAGAGCTGCCTGCACGCGTGCCAACCTGCAGGGACAGGTGTCTGTCATGGGTGCCAGCATCCTCTTCACCTCCTTGGGGCAAGCATCCTCCTCCCTGCCCAACCTGGGGACAAGAGAGGAGGCACCTTCCTCCAGGACTCACTTCTCCTCCACCATCTCCACCTTCCTCTGCATCTTCCTCGCCCCCTCGTGTTCTGTAGGCGGCTCGCCCGCCGCCTCCTCCCGCAGTGCCTGGAGCTTGAGGCCACACAGCAAGAGCTGCCTCTCCAGCTTGCCCGTCTCCTCCAGGTCCCGGCGCAGCTCCGCTGGGCTTCTCATGGTGGCTGGCTCCGAGAGCGACCCGGCCACGGCTTGCAGCCACCGCTCAGCACGGTCCAGCTCCCCCACCAGCCTCAGTGCCTGCAGGGAGAGTGGGCAGCCCATCAGCCTGGATCTGAGCCGCCCAGGGGAGACAGGAGCCACGCTGCCACCCCACTGCAGGTACCCAGGGTACTGGCAGCTTGGGGGGCACCGTTAGAGCAGCGCGCAGGCTGCGAGGCCAGCTGGAGATGTCAGTGCCAACGCTGATGGATCCCATCCCTGCAGGTACCAGCGTCAGTTGCCAATCCTCAGCAAACTGCTGCAATTGGGGCATGCCCCCTCGCCCACCCCAGCCCTGCCACCATGTACCTTATCGATTTCCCGCAGCACGGCGCCGTTCTCCTGGTGCTTCCTCTGCAAGTCCTCCCACAGGTCTCCCAGCTCCCGCAGCATGGCCTCCATCTGTGGGCTCCCTGGGGGCCCTCCTGGTGCTGGCCCCTCCTGGGAGGCAGGGGGGCAGTTAGGATGGGCTCTGCTTGATGTCCCTCCCTCACCCCACACCCGAGGGGTCTCACCGGGAGCACAGCCCTGGTTCTGCAGCCGGGGTCCAGAGGCTCCCACTGCATCCTTGCTGCCTCCAGGCTCTCCACATCCCCCACTGGACATGGGGGGACACCAGGACCCGCACTCTCCTTATGCGGGGACACAGTCTGCTGAGGAGCGGGGAGATGTGGTGCGTTAGCGCCCAGACCAGGGACGAGCATGTGTGCACAAGGGTTCATGCCCACAAGCAGCAGGAGGGGGTCAGGGAAGGGAGTCCCCCCACCAGCACTGGCTCCCCTGGCTGGGCGGGGAGCAAAGGGGACTCTTGAGGAGAAATTACCACATTCACGGCCTGGCAGACCTCCTGCTCCTGGGCCTCTGGCTGCTGCATTCCCCACTCTGCCTCTCTCCTCCTCCTGCAGAGAGGGGGACAGGCAGGACTGCAAGGCATCCCCTTGCACAGGGGATCCCCATCCCTATCCTCTCCAACTCCATCCCACTCCCCACAGCCACCTCCACAAGCTAGTACCTTTTGCTGTCGCCACCATGAGGGGGCTGCCCCATTGCTGGAGAGCCCGGGCTGCTCGTCTCCCCTCTCCCATGCTCCGCCGCCTTCCCTGGCATGTCCTTCGGGACCTACAGCACAAAGAGTCCCATTCCTCTTTTGCCAGCCCAAAGCGTGCATCACTTCACCCCAGGCCTGGCACTTACTGCCTCCCGTAAGTGGTGGGGCCAGGTCACAGCTGTGCTCAGCTTGGGCTTTGTCCAGCTCCCAAACCCCTTTCCCACAAGCTCCCCCCTTTTCCTGAGGTGGAGGTGCTGGAGATGTGCAAAGGGAGGCAGTGCTTACCGTGCTCCCAGGGCATCTTGTCCGTTTGTCTCCTGCTTCCTTCCCCACAGCCCCATGGCTGCTATTGTCTCCCTGGGTCTTCATGCTTGGAGCCGCAGCTTCTCCCCCCGGGGAACCAGTCACCAGTGCTGGAGCCTTCTCCGTCCTGGGAAAGGAGTGCAAGGGAGGCCCAGGGGAACAGAGGATGGAGAAAAGAGGGACCTTGAGTGGAGCTGGTGCCCCAGAGGCTAGGGGCTAACCCAGGTCTTTCCCCAAGCCCGTGGCCCCAGCACTGGGGGCTCAGGGTTGGGGCCCTGGGGGTCCTGCTGGGCTGTGCCCTACCTCAGCGCCTGCTGGAGCTGCGCCCAGCTCTCCTTGACGTCTCGGTGCTTGGGGGTGACTCGGGCTGCCAGGGTGGGCTGCAGGCTGAGGAGCTGGGACACGGTCACATCCAGCATCTGAGGAGAGAGCAGCAGGGAAGTGATGACAGGGCTGGCGAGGGACAAGCCACCGCAGCTGCGGTGTGGGTGCATGACAGCAACCCACCACCGGCCCTGTGGGAGCAGGAGAGGCAGCGGGCACCAAGCCCGGTCCCCTGCTGCCCCTGAGGCAGCTCCCCCATCCATCACACAGCCCCAGCCACCCCACATGGCTGTGGGGCGCCCACTGAGCTCCCAGCCCTGCCGGTGCCAGCGCTGGCCCAGGAAGGCACACATCCCCCCTCCATCGGGATGCTCCCCAGGGCTCAGAGGACGAGGCAGAGCCTTGCACTTACCATCACCTGGCTGGCTATGTCCCTGACATCCCGGTCCCGGCACGGCTCACTCTCCCCTGGCTTCCCCACACTGCGGACGCCCCTCTGCTGCAAGAAGAAGCTACAGTCAGTGGCAGGAGGAGGACGGGGCCTTGCCCTCAGTGCCGGCAGAAAGGGACGTTGCAAAGTGGAGCTTGCTGCTCCGGCTCCCCATGTTACACCAGGCTCCATTCCCCGGGTCTCTCCCTGAGCCCCAGGCTGAGAGTGCTGGGACTATAGCCACCCCCACGCAGGGGACGAGAGCAAGGTGCTGCTCACCCAGTTTCGCCCTGGCCATGCAACAGCCCCGCACCGGGCTGACCCTGGCTCCAGCTGCTGGTACCTTGGTGTGGATGGCTCCAAGCAGGGTATCTGCTTGCTGGAGGAAGGCGGCTACCTCCAGGGCCAGCTGCAGGGCCTCGTGGTGCTCTTTCAGCGTCCCCTGCAGCCGCAGCCACCTGCGCAGGCGGAGAGGAAGAGATCAAGGGCAGCTCATGTGCCCCTGGGGAGCCATGGAGAGCTGGGGCAAGGGGCAGCAGGCGAGAGGTTCGGGGAGTCGGCTTCCGGCACCCAGCTCACCCCTGCTCAGCCCGTGCGTCCTCCACTCACGTTTTGTTGAGGTGCTTGCGCCGGGCTGAGATGCTCCTGCTCTCACTTTTGCCTTGTTTCTCCAGCTTCTGGGCCAGGCTGTTCAGTTCCTCGTGCAGACTCTGGAACTGCTGCTCCTCCTGGCCCGAGCAGAGAGACAGACATCAGCGTCCCTCGGCCATCCCTCTTGCCCCTCTCTCAGGGACCTGCACCATGCCCCAGCCTTGTGGGGTTCGGGGTCCCCAGCATGTTGGCAGCCCCCCAGCAGCCTCTCACCTGCTTCAAGTCCAGGATGCGGCGGGTGAGCTGGATCTTGTCTGGGCTTTCCTGCAGGAGGGCTGCCAGGGAGGGCTTCTCCTCCTGGGCCAAGGGAGGGTGTAAGAAGGAGGAGGAACAGCCAGGCTGTCTCCTTCCCCGGACCGCACGCCCCGCATCCCACACCTTGTGCCTGATCCATGCCTCCAACCGCTCGGCTTTCCTGTTGAAGTCCTGCAGGCTCCGCAGCCCACCCAGGGCTTTGCTCTGGCTGGCGGCCGTCTGCTTCAGGAGCTGCCACTGGTCCTGCAGGGCCACTAGCTGCCTCCGCACCCCATCGGCACTGGAGCTCGCCCGCCACATCAGCTGCTCGCCCATCTGTGGGGCCAAGGGACTCACTAAGCATCAGGGGCTCCCAGGGACCCTCCGCTGTGGAGAGCCTGGGGACACAGGTGCTGTGAGGAATGGGAGCCATGCCGCCCCCCAGCCACACCTGGTTGAGCTTTATCAGCGTGTTCTCAAAATCCTTCATGTCCCGCTGCAGGGTCTGAGCCACCTCCTCCCAGTCCTGGAGGTCGCAGCCGTCCTTCAGGTCCCGCAGCTTGCCTCGCACCCAGCCCTCCGCCTGCAACGCAGGAAGAGCCATGTGGCCGGACGCCTCCGCCAGAGCCCTGAGGACGCAACTTCGGGGACCCAAGGCCACACCCTCCCAAAGCTGCGACAGGGACTGGAGGGCACCCTTTTGGGAGACAGCCCCTTTGCTCTGAGCGAGAACAGGCCACCAAAGGAGCTCAGGATGGCGACAGCGGCGATGGGGGTGGGAAGGCGAGCGGCATCTCGCTTCTTTCCAGTATCTGCCTGCCCAGACTGGTAGGAGAAGCCAGGGCCCCCTCAAGGCAGGCAACACTGAGGGTCTCTGCGTGGGACATCCCTGCACAAAGCGTCTCCTCTCCCCATGCTCAGCTCCCTCATGCAAGTGCCCGTGCACCCTCCCCAGCGTGGTGTGGAACCAGTACCCCCCCACACACCCCGCACCATCCTGGTTCCCATGCTGCTGGGGAGAGACAGGGGCCGGGAAGAGGAGGAGGAGGATGGGGGACGGGAGGAGCATGCGCACATGGGGAGGAAGCAGGGCCCTGGTGCAGGCTGACCCCCTCTCCCCAGGGCCGACAGCCAGGGAGAGGCGGCCAAACATGATCTCATGCCACAACCACGGCTTCGCTCGGGGCCGGGAGTTCAGCCCTCCCCGCCGCGCACCCCACCCCACAGCTCACATGAAAGGCGGCCGGTGGCCCCCCTGTTCCACTCCCCATGCAGCCCCTTGGGCGGGCACCCCGGCTGGCCTCACCTGCAGCATCTCACGGTTGAACTGGGCTACCAGAGGGCTCGGGTCGAGGAGGGAGGCCGCTCCCATGCCGCTTCGCCCACCGCATCTCAGTGCTGCCACGGGCTCCTTGCCCTTGGGGCTCTCTTTCCGGGGTGACGGCACTGGGGGTCCTGCCAGCTGGGGCAGGCAGAGGTGAGGGGGTCAGTATGCTGCTCCAGGGAGCCCTCCCCGCTGCCTTCCAGGAGCATTCCAGCAGCCCAGATAAATGAGGTCAGCCTGCCTTGTCCCTGAGCCCACTCCTTCACTGACATATTCGCTGTGCTTTCCCAGCACCCCGAGGCACAGCTCCCCTCTACCAAGGCCATGCCAGTGGCTTTCACAGCCTCAGCAGGGGGTTGCCATGCTGACCCTCAGCCCTGGGTCACCCCAAGCTGGCAGGCTGGTTCCCACATCCGCTTCAGAGGGGGATGCCATGCTTGCTGCCCCTCCAGCCTGTGGCCGCGCATCCCTGTGAGGAGCATTCGTGTCTGTGGCATCTGTTTTGTGTCACCCTGGGGGATGCTGCCAGGGGATGAGATGGGGGGGGTCATGGGGTAGGTCCCCAATGAGCTCAGCCCACCACTCCTTCAGGGGCACCCGGAGACCCCCACCCCAAGTGAGCAGTGGCAGAGGGGCAGGAAGTGCAATATCTCCCCTGGGGCTCGGCCTCACGGGCGGCCGGTGCTGACGAAACCCTCTGTCAGGGCTCCAGCTCTTCCGGGGGTGATGGCGAAGGCCAGCCAGCAAAAGCGCTGGCCCCCCTCCAAGCTCAGCCCCGGGCCCAGCTGCACGCAGCCCAGGGAACGGCACAGCCACCCAGGAAATTTGCTTTCCACCCTGCTGCCAGGGTACGGGGGACCTGACCACACACTGGGACCTGACCGCACACTAACTGGGGACAAACAGGAGCCTGAGCCTCTTCAGGAGAAACCTGAAGGCACAGGGCTCACTGCCTGCTGTCATCAGGGAGAAATCACTGCTGGGGCTGGGTTGGGCAGCCCTTCCTCCCTGAGGGATCTTGGTGTGAGCGGCTCCATGGGGTCCCAGCCACCCCCGAGCCTGCCAGGGCGCAATCGCCCAGGAGCCTGCGCAGCAGCAGGGTTCAGGCAACTGTTTCAGGCTCTCTAAGCACTCTGGCATGTGCTGCCTCACTGACGGCATGGGAGTCGCTTTTCAAAGTCTTTCTGCCTAACCACAAGAACTAGAGAAATCCTCTGTCTTTTTTTTTTTTCTTCCTTTTTTTTTCCCCTCAAATAGCAACATAGATTCTCAGGCCCTCCTGCGACTCAGATCTTCAGTCCATTGCCACGGCCAGGGCTGGAGGAATCCACAATCCAGCTCCCTTGAAAGGGATAAAACCTCTGGGTGCTGGCCTGGGGGCTACCCCTTTGCTACATCATGTCCAGCTTGTCCCTTCATTTAAAGCGGCGAGGTTCCATCCACACCCACGCCTGGGCAGACTATTGGCGGCCGCCCTCGCTTGCTCAGCCCCAGGCTGCACCCTTGGGTCAGACCCTCTAAACGGCCAGGGCAGGGGGACATACCGCATAGAAGGGGGAACCTCTGTCCATCGGAGAGCAGAAACCACCGGTCCGGGGACTCCCAGCTTCCTGCTGCTCATCCTCCGCATCCACGTCCTTCCTGAGGAAGACCTAGAGAAGGGAAGGCGCAGCTGTGAGCCTGGAAGTAATTGAGTGTCCCAGTAGCTGAGAGAACGGACGGGTGCGTGCCCACCTCCCCCTGCCCTGGGCCAGAGGAGGCTGCTGGCCGTACCCAGACACTGCTTGGCTGGGCTCTTGCCCATCCCTCCTCACACATTTAGGTCAGGCTTCTCTGGGCAGCGTCCGCAGCTCTGGCCACGTGTTCAGCTAGTGGCAAGAGCTCCCAAACTTTTTTTGCTCAGCCCCTTCTCCATTTTAGCCCACACACACACACCCCCTTTTCCCCCTTGAACTGACTCCAAAGCCAGCAGAAACCTATTCAGTGGTCACCGGTGGCCCCTGGTCATTTAAGGATGCTCACGGTCAGCCTCCCCTGCATATCCCAGTACAGCAGGACAGAGGCGCAAGGGCACAGGAGAGCAATAACCACACTGGCACGAACCCGAATCCTCTCAGCCACTGATCCTTCACCTTGGCCTGTTTCAGGAGTTAAGGGGGTGGCTGACTTGCCGGGAATGGCTCCCACAGGACTGGGGTGAGGCTGGGAGCAGGAGAGGCAGGAGGAAGGAAGCCCAGGCACCGTGGCCAGGCACGGAGAGGATGAACTCTGCATTACCTTATCCTTAACAGAGCCCAACCCCAGGAGGAGAGGTGCGTGGGATTGCTTGGATCACGCACAAGGGCAATCACAGATGAATCTTTTCTTGGGCTGTTGGATACAGCAGGCCAATTTAGGGACCTCCTTCCACTCCCTCTCTGGGGCCACCTTGCTGTCACTGTAACAGCCATCCCAGGGTGTACAGGGCAACACGAGGTGGTGGGCAACATGTGCTGCCCCGACACTCCCTCCCTGGTCTCCCCTGAGACCGCAGCGAAGGAGATGGTGGATCAGCCAGAGCCGGACCCAGCCCAGTGTCACTCGGACTGCTCCAGACTGGGGACAGTGTCCAAGGGGGAACCAACCCAGGCAAAGCAGGACTCCCTCCCTGCACAGAAGGTGGCTTCCCACCATCTCCACAGGACTGCAGAAGAGTCCCATCGTGGATGGCAGCCGCCAGCACTAGAGCTACTGCCATCAGAAAGGATCAGAGCCCCACAAACAGCCCAACAACCCTATAAGCCCTGGGAGACCAGCACCATTGGACCTTTCCAGGGGGCTGTGGAGCCCAGCTGGTGGCTGCAGAGGACAGACCACCGCATCACGCCACAGCATCGCACCCTGAGCAGGAAGAGCAGGCAGGGAGTGAGGCTGAGTCACCACCCGGCAGGCGCAGCGAGAGCTCAGCGTGTCTGGCAGGAGGGTGCCAAAAGAAGGCGGCACCTCTGTGCCTGACCGCAGGGCCAGGAGGTTTGGATGCCCATTCAGGGAATGGTGGAGAGCTAAATCTGACGTGCTTACAGGATGTAAGACCCTAGGAAGCCCTCTTCTAGGCAGCAGCATCCCATGCCAGCTGCAGCCTGTGAGGCCCCTGCCTAGGGCTCCGCTGTGGGAGAGAAGCCTGCAGGTGACACGGGAGCTTTATTTAAAGTCTCTGTCTCACAGTCTGTCAGCCGCAGGAAAACAGGGCTGCCGGCACAAGGATGACTTCATCCTTCCCGCAGAGCTGCTCCATCGGGACTGCCCCTCCTCCACGGTCCCTCTGGCCGGAGCCCGGTCCTCGCTCCGGCAAAACAACAAACTTTTGCAGCAACCGAAGGCTGGGAGAAGCAGCTGTGCCTTCCTCGGCATCCGTGAGGTACTGTGCTAACTGCTCCCCAGCAGGACCCCAGGCTTCATGACACGAGCAAAGTCACACGTGAAACGAGTGCAGCGGCCTCAGTTGCCTTCTCTGCAAATGCTTTTTTCCCTCATTTAAAGCAAAATTAACATGGCACATACTCGCCACAGCCCATAAAAGAGAGGTGCCAGTGACTTCCCACGAGCAAGACGAGTGGGGCCAGATCCTCTTGGGCTGCACTGTGCTCATCCCGAGGAGACCCCCATTCCTACGGGGCAGGAGTGAAGAGCAGAGCCAAGGGCTGGAGGGCACGCTTGGGAAAGCCCTAACGTGTGTGGGGGACAGTGTTCCCTTCTCTCCTCTGGCTGCCGTCCCGCCTAACCCATGCTTTCTCCTCCTGCACTCTGGCTCCCTCTCTCCCTCTCAAAGCTCCATCTTGCAGCCTGCCCCCCACTTCCAGCTCCAATCCACCCCCCTCAGCCGGACAGGGAGGAGAAACTGATCCTGGCAGCCTCCCGTGAGCCCTGCACCACCCCACCGTGCCGAGCACGTGCCCCTACCTTTTATAAAAAAGGGGAGCCCTCATGCTGATGCCCCTTGGGCTGCGCAGACTCCGGCCGCCCAGTGAGGAGCTGCCTGCGTGCCGGAGGAAGAGGCAGCTCTTGCGAGGCCGTGCCTGGCCTTTATTGGCAATGAAGACGAGGGTTTTGGCAGTGGGCTGTGCGGCTCTCCCTAGCGCTATCCCGTCGGGAAACCAGCTGTGGCGGGTCAAGGTTAAATCTCAAGGAGTTCCTGCCTGCTCTAGCCAGAGATGGCGAGTCTCCGGACCGCCTTCCGCCCCATCCCAACCACGCAGGGGGTCTCCCAGGCTCCGGCACTGATGGATTCAGACCTCCGTGCCTGCTAGCGCTCATACTCGGAGGGTGGGGTGCTGGGAGCCCTGGGTCCTGCTCCTAGCCTTGTCCCAGCTCTGCCTGGCTGTGTGGCCCTCCATGAGTCACTTCCCTTCTCCTAGCCTCCGTTTCCCCTCTGGTAAACGGGTGAGCGAGTTCCCAGCTCCCCACACACAACGGCATCATCCCAGGCATCCCAAGAGCTGAGCCCTCAGTAGCCGGGCTCCAGGGTAGAGTTTTTCTGGGTCACCTCAGCCCTAGGGAAAGCTCACCTCTAGCTCACCCGCAAAGGCCTCCAGCCTGACGGGACAGAGAAGCGTGTGGGGGTCGGGGGGGGGGGGGGT